>CM035795.1:10821128-10833628 GCA_020466265.1 Siphamia tubifer
ACCAGACCTTTCTGTGTGGAGTTTACATGTTCTCCTCGTGTCCATGTGGGTTTTCTCCAGTTTCCTCCCACCATCCAAACACATGCACTGACAGGTTAATTGGTTAATCTAAATTGTCCATAGGTGTGAATGTGAGAGTGATTGTTTGTCTATATATGTTCAACCCTGAGATGAACTGGAGACTCATACAGGGTGTACCCCACCTTCACCCATTGTAGCTGGATTAGGCCCCCAGTGACCCCCATGACCCTAGTGAGGATAAAGTGGGTTCAGATGACGAGACCCGACATTTAAAAAGATAAAAACAAAGAATAATAAATAGTATAATAGTATAATATATTTCAAAATAAAATAAAATAAAATAAAATATTAAAATGAATAAATGCACCTTTTTTAAATACTCTTTTGGGTCTTACTGTAGGAATCAGCAGTGACACACTCCATAAGTGATTTAATGTCATTTATGAAACAATGCTTTCAAACATGTTATAAACTTTAATTTTCTGTTGTGAAAAATAAATTACCTGCATGTTTTAATTCAATTAAATTTTCAATTAAATTTTATTTATAAAGCCCTAAATCACAACAAAGTCGTCTCAGAGGGCTTTACAAAAACATAATCAACTACAGAAATACATGAAAAGTCCCAGGCATCCCCTGTCCTTAGACCCTCCTTCTCGGCAAGAAAAAACTTCAAAACCCAGTGGGAAAAAGAAGAAATCTTGAGGAGAACCACATTGAAGGAGAGATCCACTCCCATGGACGGACAGTCTATAGATGAACGTCCCTGTATAAATGCAGGAAGGGGGGCTGGTCTAGACAGGCAGGGGCGGTGGTCCGGGGTCACAGGTCAGCACAGGCGAGATACTCCAGATCCTGTCGTCCATGGCTCCCGTGCAGGCACTGTCAGGAGAGTCACCACTCCCCCCAGGGGGGGAGGGGGGAAAGGGGACACCAGGTGACTAGTCATGAACAGACTTGGTAAGAAAGATATGTTATAAAAATTACAGAAACAGATGTGAGGAAGAGAAAGAGAAGAAAGAACTCAGTGTCTGTACTTCCCCCAGCATTCTAACTCCTAGGGCAGCCTAGACTGAACTGTGACTCATACATCATGTATACATGATACATGAGTCACATAATTTTTAACTAACCTGACCATAGGCTTTCTCAAACAGGAATGTTTTAAGCCTAATTTTAAATGTAGAGACTGTTTCGGCGTTTTTAATATTAAAGGGAAGCTGATTCCATAAGACAGGGGCCTGATAACTAAAGGCTCTAGCTCCTACTGTACTTTTAGAAACCCTAGGAACTTTCAGTAAACCTGCATTCTGAGAATGAAGGGTTCTATTGGGTTGGTACGGAACCAGATCATCTTTAAGATAAGAGGGGCCCATACCATTAATGGTTTTATATGTAAGGAGGAGGATTTTAAATTTAATTCTAGACTCAACTGGTAGCCAGTGAAGGGTTTGGAGCACAGGGGTGATGTGTTCTCTTCTATTTGATCCTGTTAATAATCTTGCTGCTGCATTTTGAACCAGTTGCAAGCTTTTTAGGGAATATTTAGGACATGCTACAAGTAAGGAGTTACAATAATCTAATCGTGATGTAACAAATGCATGAATTAATTTTTCTGCAGTCGTTTTAGACAGAATACTCCTAATTTTGGCTATGTTGCGCAGGTGAAAGAAGGCTGTTCTGCAAGTTTGTTTGATATGCATTTTGAATGAAAGATCTGGATCAAATAAAACTCCTAAATTTTTAACTGTGGCACTGGGTGTTACACTTAAGTTGTCCAGAGTAACTATCTGGTCAGTTAGGGAGTCTCTCGCATCTTTAGGACCAATTATAACGACTTCAGTTTTTTCAGGGTTCAGTAAAAGATAATTGGCACTCATCCAAATTTTTATGTCTTGTACACAAGTACTTAGTTTATCTATTTGCCTGGTCTGATCAGGTTTAATCGATAAATATAGCTGTGTGTCATCCGCGTAACAATGAAAATTAATGCCATGATTTGTAATGATGTTACCTAAAGGGAGCATATATAGTGTAAACAAAATAGGCCCAAGGACTGACCCTTGAGGAACACCATAATTAACTCTGGAGGACTGCGATGATTGTTGATTGACGTGAACAAATTGGTAGCGATTAGATAAATATGATTTAAACCAGCAGAGGGCTGCTCCTCTAATACCTATATCATATTCTAATCTGTGCACTAAGATACTGTGGTCAATGGTGTCAAAGGCTGCACTAAGGTCTAATAACACCAGGACCGATATTAATCCGATGTCAGCGGCTAATAATAAGTCATTAGTAACTTTAACTAACGCCGTTTCAGTGCTATGATGGGCACGAAAGCCAGACTGAAACTGTTCAAATAAACTATTATCCTGCAGGAATTGGCACAGCTGTTTAACTATTACTCGTTCTAAAACCTTTGACAGGAAGGGCAAATTGGATATAGGCCTATAATTGGCTAGAATGTCAGGATCTAGGGTAGGCTTTTTCAGAATTGGTTTAATAACAGCATATTTAAATGACTGCGGCACATATCCAGTAATTAATGAAGTGTGAATTATATTTAGGACAGTGCTAATAATTAGGGGCAGAATCTCTTTAAAGAGTTTTGTTGGGATTGGGTCTAAGAGGCAGGTGGCTGACTTGGAAGACATGATAATAGATATGAGATCAGTTTGGTCTACAGTGGTGAAATTATTTAGTGTTACAGAGGGATTTATAAAAAGGCCTAGGTTTGAAAGCGCTACTTTTTCTGATCTAATATTTGGGAGAAATGTGTCTATTTTCTCTCTAATAGTTGATATTTTATTGTTAAAGAACTGCAGGAAATCATCAGGATGGAGCGTGGATGGAATAACTGGTTCCACGGAGGTGTGGCTGTTTGTCAGTTTGGCTACAGTATTGAACAGGAATCTAGGGTTATTCTTGTTTTCTTCTATTATGGATGAGTAATATCTAGTTTTGGCTGTACGCAAAGCTTGCTTATACTTTATTAAGCTATTTTTCCAGGCATTGAGAGAATCTTCTAAGTTGGATCGCCTCCATTGCCTCTCTAATTTACGTGTTGCTTGTTTAATGGAGCGAGTGTCAGCGTTGTACCATGGGGAGGTTAATCTAATCTTAGTAGTTTTTAACTTAAGGGGGGCAACTATATCTAACGTAGTTTGTAGTGTGAGCATGGTACTATCGACTAACTCATCACTTATACTGGGACTAAATGTGTCCTTTACATAATCACATGACACAGGCACAATTAGTGACTGAATTAACTCTTTGTACTTTGAGACAGCATGGACACATAGTATCCTTTTCATTTGCGTTTTAATCACTGAGGTAGAAATATCCTCAAACAAAACCTGGAAGGTCATTAAAAAGTGATCTGAGAGTATGGGATTATGGGGAAAAATGACGAGGTCATTAATTTCAACACCAATGGTGTTGGTGTTGAAATTATGGTGTTTTAAATGGAGGTGTTGAAGGTACTCACATTCTGTACTTCAGTAGAAGTACTTGTGTGAAAAAGTAAGTGGTAAAAGTCAATTCAACTCCTTTACTGAAGTAAAAGTAAACTTTCTTGATTGTAATAAAGTAAAAAGTTAAACAATTTTTTGTTTTTTGCCATGAATGCAATAATACTTTTTTAACCAGGAAAAATCAGGAAAGTTTCAAAAGTATCAAAATTAAAACCCTTTAAAAGTGAGTTACTGTGTTAAAATTGTGTTTGATCAGGTCACAGTTACTCAGTTTTGTGGACATGGGCAGGAAATTTAGGAAAAATGGGAAAAAAAAGAAAAAAGAAGAAGTTACATTTGAGATTAAAAGAAGGCATCATGAGATTATTTTTTTTAAATTGTAAATATGAGATTAAAAAAAGCATAATTTTAAGACAAAATGTTAAAATTGTGAAATTAAAAGTCAAAATTTTGAGATAAAAATTCAGTTATTGGATAAACAGTGAAAATTATGAGATAAAAAGTCAATATTATGAGATAAAAAGCCCAAATTATATGATAAAAAGTCAAATTTATGAGCTAAAAAACAGAATTATGAGATTAAAAACTCAAAATGATGAGATAAAAAGTCAAAATTGTGAGATAATAACACAGTGTGGTATATACAGAGGCGTTAGCTAATGATATATATGTATGTTTTGATAGGAAGCTTAATGAATTTGGATGTTTTAAAACACACAAAGCTGTAAAAATATGTAAAACTATATATTTTGAACACACATATGTTCAAATTTAGTTTAAAAAAGATGTTAAGACACAAAGATGTTACAATATCTTTAAAAAAATATATATATCTAAGGACTTATAGAGATGAAAATAAAGATGTTTAACCTTTTTTTAAAAAAATCTGTTTACGAATAATACATTCAAAACATAAAAATAAAGATTTTATAAAAATGTATTGTTTGGGGGATGATTTTGAATTCTTTTAGGCGATGCTCACTATCCCAAAAAATATCAAACCTCTGACCTCTGACCTCTGAAGCTCATCACCACCTGATAATTGTTAGAAACCACAGGAATATAATGTTCACATGTTTCTAAATGCTACTGAAGGAGCATTTAAAAATAAAAACATGTCTTCTTCAGAACACAAAGCATATTTTTACCATTCTATCATTTGGAGACAATTACACAAAGTTTAAGAAACAGCCTCATGAAAGTGCAAACATCTCAAATATTTTATGAAAACTGTACACAGCTGTGCTTTTGGAACACAAGAGGAAAAGCCTTATAAATAAAAAAGAGTTATTTACCTCAGGACTGATTTAAGATGCTTTAAAAAGACACATTAAACCATGTCTGAACGATGTGAATATTATATGAACAGTAGTGGGAAAAAATACACACCCTTAAAATTTTACAGTTTCCATAATTACCATGAAATATTTGAAGAAATAATATTTTTTGTTTCAAAAAATGTGGTCAGAAAAACAGATGCAAATGTGTTTTTATTGTGGTTGTTTTTGTTTGTTTATGAGGAAAAAATATATTGACAGTTTCAACATGTTATGTCTTGGATGTTTTTCTGCTGAAGCATCCAGTTTTGACCTGGACACAACTGAGCATGTGCAGAAGGAGCATGTGATAGATAGATAGATAGATAGATAGATAGATAGATAGATAGATAGATAGATAGATAGATAGATAGATAGATAGATAGATAGATAGATAGATAGATAGATAGATAGATAGATAGATAGATAGATAGATAGATAGATAGATAGATAGATAGATAGTTTATTTCAGTTACAATTTTTTTTACACAACAATTATTATTATTATTACTTTAATAACTCATTCTGTACAAGGTCTAAGCCTATAAGGAATAGGTAGAAGCCTAGGTTCATTAGTGACCCATTATTCATTCACTCTCACACGCTCCCTCTGGTGGTGGTAAACTACATTTATATCCACAGTTGCCCTGGGGAAGACTGACAGAAATGTGGCTGACATTTTGTGACCACCACCCAACATTCATACATATAGATAGATAGGTGGGTGGGTAGGTGAAGAAAATAAAATGTATATGTTCAAATGAGTGATTTATTTGCATAACAAAACCGTCACGGAACAAAAACTCACACCACGTAATTGCTTGGAGATACTTTCTCTCAATAGCGATCATTGCGCGTTGTCACTGCTAACAGCTGTGTGCCTTAGCAAACTACTTTCATCAGTTGTTGGGCAGTGTTTGCAGCTGCTACGTGCAGGCCTTTCTGTGTGGAGTTTGCATGTTTCTCTCTCCGTGTCTGGATGGGTTTCCTCCGGGGTCTTTGGTTTCCTCCGTCACCCAAAAACATATTTGTTTGGGTCAAATCCTCCAGCCAAGTCATTCTGACCATTAGCCTGGTTCTAAAGCTGCAGATGGATCCCCGGGCACCGCACATGTCTGCCAACTGCTCCTTACAGGTGCCCCAATGGCATGAAGGATGGGTTAAATGTAGAGGACACATTTCTTTGTACAATGTATAATGACAAATAAAGTACTTTATCTTACCTTACATGGTTGTGGTCCATATCTTCATGGTTGTGGTCCTTATCTTCATGGTTGTGGTCTATATCTTCATGGTTGTGGTCTATATCTTTATGGTTGTGGTCTATATCTTCATGGTTGTGGTCTATATCTTCATGGGTGTGGTCTATATCTTTATGGTTGTGGTCTATATCCCTTGTGCGTGGTCTCGGCTGTGGCTCAGTTGGTAGAGTGGGTCGCCCAATGACCGAGTGGTTGGCAGTTCGTGTCCCGGCTCTGGCTGTCCACATGTCGAAGTGTCCTTGGGCAAGATACTTAACCCTGACTTAGGCCCCCAGCAGGACTGACCTTAGACCTTAGAAACCTACTAGTGTATGAGTGTGTGTGTGAATGGGTGAATGTGAGGCTAATGTAAAGTGCTTTGAGCACCATGAAGGTGGAAAAGAACTATATAAGTGCAGTCCATTTGTCCTCTGTCTGTTTCAAATTTGCTTCTTTTGTTTAGTTATTGTTCTTCTTCTATGGCGCCAACCAAAGAATGCTAATGGTAAAAGGCATGTAGCACCACCTAGTGTCTGGGAGTGGAACAATAATTTGAATTTCTCTTGCTGGCATGTCAACTTGGATTTATAGTAAACTCCAGTAAGGCAATTATTCACATTTCTAAGCACATGTAAACATACTTGCAGTGGGTGTGTTAGTGGGCTGGTGCTGCAGGCAGAGGCTGCTGTGTTTCCTCCCTCCTCCTGACGTACAACAGCAGCCTGTCCTACCATTGGATGATTCCTGCTGCTCTTCTAACCAGTGCCACAGCTGCACCTGAGCCGCTCAGCCAATAGGATCACTCTGCTGTCAACACCAACAACAGCCTGCAGAACTGCAGCACAGGAACAATACACACTCTGTGGACTGCACACAGGTTTGTGTTCTTCTTCTCAGCACTATTCATTCACAAATACAAGCACTTTACTGCAGCTGGGACACTGTGTTTTAAAGAAATGTCCTGCTGTAACTGCACCGTTTACCCCAGAAATCTGTCTAACCCTGTTGATGGTAGGGCTGCTAGTGACGCCCACCATGGTTTGGTTAAAAATAAATAAATAAATAAATAAAATAAAATAATAATAATAATAATAATAAAAAGTTGACAAAATATATGAAATTGTATCCATTGTGTGTTATTGTGCAACATTTATTAACAATACTTACACTAAATTCACACTCTGAAATACGTCTTATTCACTTTTAATAATCAATCAATTCAATTCAATTCAATTCAATTTTATTTATAAAGCCCTAAATCACAACAAAGTTGTCTCAAAGGGCTTTACAAAAACTACAGAGATACATGAAAAAAGTCCCAAGCATCCCCTGTCCTTAGACCCTCCTTCTCGGCAAGAAAAAACTTCAAAACCCAGTGGGAAAAAGAAGAAATCTCGAGGAGAACCACATTGAAGGAGAGATCCACTCCCATGGACGGACAGGCTATAGATGAACGTCCATATATAGATGCAGGAAGGGGGGCTGGTCCAGACAGGCAGGGGCAGTGGTCCGGGGTCACAGGTCGGCACAGGCGAGAAACTGCAGATCCTGTCGTCCATGGCTCCCGTGCAGACACTGTCAGGAAAACCACCACTCCCCCCATCGGGGGGGGGGGGGACGACACACACACACACACACACACACACACACACACCAGGTGACTAGTCATGAACAGACTTGGTATGAAAGATAGGTTGTAAAAGTTACAGAAACAGGTGTGAGGGAGAGAAAGAGAAGAAAGAAGGAACTCAGTGTACTGTACTTCCCCCAGCATTCTAACTCCTAGGGCAGTCTAAACTGAACTGTGACTCATACACCACATAATTTTTTTTTTTTTTTTTTAACTAACCTGATCATAGGCTTTCTCGAACAGGAATGTTTTAAGCCTGATTTTAAATGTAGAGACTGTGTCGGCATCTTTAATATTAAAGGGAAGCTGATTCCATAAGACAATCAATCAATCAATCAATAGGTCATGTTACCTGCTTAGCATTACTGCCTGTTGCATCTCCTACGGTGCCCATGAATCAATAAGATGTAATAATAAAAAAAATGTTTAAAAAGAAAGAAAAAAAAAATACACTAAAATGCACTAAAAGTGTAAAATGTCATAAAATACAGTAAAACTTCACTAGAATGCACTAAAAATTGAACGTAGTAAAATGCAGTAAAAAATTGAATGCACTAAAAAAGGAGTGAAATGTAGTGAAATACAGTAAAAGTTCACTAAAATGAGCTAAATAAATAAATAAATAAATGTCACTGACAGAATCCACAAAGGGGGATAATTAGAATGAAAATGTGTCATATTGAAGATGATTATGATTTATTTAATAGAAAACAAGGAATTATTAAATTATTATACAGATATTTAACTCTATATGCAGAACCACACTATGACATTACATTATTAACATTCAGATTAACATTATGACGAGTATCATGAGCTGTAACCTGTTAACATGTCTTTAAAATGAATGAATAAATAAAAAGTGATGCTTAGCCTGGTCGATAATGCCCTGGGGGAAAACACTGAACTGTAATTTCAGGACTTATTTGGAGGATTTTCCGACTGTAATATGGTACATGGGATAATATGGGACATTTTGCAGAAAATCAAGATGACTGTTGTAAAACTTGTGGGTTGTAACTGTTGTAAAATACATGAGCTCTGTGAGCCTTCAAACGTTGTGTAGGATCATCATCAGTAGCATGCACTGCCTTTTACCTCCACAGTCGATCACTTTAACCCAGGGGTGTCAAACATACGGCCCAGGGGCCAAATCCGGCCCTCCAAAGGGTCCAGTCTGGCCCCTGCGATGAATTTGTCAAATGCGAAAAATGATACTGAAAATATAAATCATTTTAGTTCAGGTTCCATATACAGACTAATTTAATCTCAAGTGGATCAAATCAGTAAAATATTCTCATAATTACAAAATATACCCACAATTCCAAATGTTTCTCTTTGTGAATGTAAAAATGTCCATGTCATTTTATTGTATTTACACTAAAATGATCATTTCACAAAAATATATGTAACCTGAACAAATATGAACATTTTGAAATGTCTGAAGGGCACATTTACCAATATTCTGCCTGTTATTAAATGTTTTATGTGTGTTTTGTTGATCTACTGTGGTCTGTAAATTGTAATTTTCATGTGTAAATGATAAATTGAGACATAATATTGTTAAAACTGCAAATAGTTTTCTTAAGAAATTTCAGTTTGTTCATGTTATTCACATTGTTTTAAAAGGATATAAACATTTTCATCACATAACTTTTCTCTTTTTGCTCTAAAACATAGAGGAACATTTGGAGTTGACATTATTTTAACATTATTATGTTATTATTTCACTGGTCTGGCCCTCTGTAGATCATAGTTGGTTTAATGTAACCCCTGAACTGAAACGAGTTTGACACCCCTGCTTTAACCCTTTAACTGCTGAGACGTTACAAGTTATTAACAGGTTTTACTCACAAATGAATCAGCTGTTGGTTAATAGAAGCAGTTGAAACACATCAATAATGATCATTTATTATGACGCACAACATGTGTGTGATTCAGGGCACATGACAAACCAGATATGATTGTAACTTTTTATTTACCATTGAATACCATTCATTCATTTTCAGATCTCAGGCCCCATGAGCCTCCCAGAAAGGGCGGAGACTTAAGCTCCCCAGGATGAATTAGATCATAAAAGTAATCATATATTATTTATGGTACACAGTATTTATATAACCAATATGAGAGGTGGAAAGTAAGTAAGTAAAAGTACTTCATTACTGTACTTAAGTAGATTTTTTTAGGTATCTGTACTTTACTTTGACTCCCTACATTTTTGCACAAATATCTGTATGTTTTACTTTTTATATTTTCATAATAGACTTGTTACTTTTTTAAACGAAACAAATGTGACAATATGAAAAACTGGTCACTTCAGAGGAAAAATCAGTGGAGGAGAGAAACTATGATTTTATATATTATAGTTATATGACTTTTTATATCACAATTTTTACTTTTTCTCTTAAAATTTTATATATTTTCCACACTCCTTTTGGAATCTGATGGGTCGCTCTGAGTTACCAACACATGCTACATTTGCTGCGTGGTGTGTCCCCTCCACTGGCTGGATTTACTATTCATAGAAAATAACACAGAAACGACTCAGAAAAGTCTGTCCACTACACGTCACAGGGACATTTGGGACATCACCCATGTGGGGTTAAGCCCATCCCCCATTTCAGCATTAGCATCTACAAGAGAAGACGGCGCCACAGTAGCTGCTGCACAACCTTGATAAAAATGGCGGATCAAACTGGTTCATGTGTCTCTCTGGAAATAAAGCCTCGTTTTTTCCCTGCACGTTTTCAGAACAAATAACGGCACAAAACCAAGCTGGAAGCTACTTGGGTAAAGGTAAATACATACACAGTGAGAGGGGAGGGGGGAGTGTTCCTTCACGCATTCTGAGCCAATCAGAGACGCCTCATCACCACGTCATGGACACGTATGAGGAAGTACCGGTAAACTCTGTTGTTTGACCACAAGTAATTTTTCTACTGTAAAAAAACAGCTGGAAACAAAACAATCCGAGGTTTTTTTAAATAGAACCAACACACAATGTATTTAATAACAATGGAGAACACAATAATATTAATGAAATAACCATGGAATGACTCCTTTAAATCATTTTTCTACCGTCACCTCTGCATGATATGAACATGGTCACATATAAACTGACTGTATTTGTTCAGTATAAGGCTGTACTGAACCGAACGTCTGTGTTCAACGGTTCTGTACGAATACATACACAGTTACTATAGGTCCATTAAAAATATAATATAAAACTGTAATGTTTGTTATTGAAGAGAAGGGGCGTGACTCTTAAACAGCTGATGGTTTCCTTACTTAACACACACAGAATGGTATAACATAAAACAAACCTATTAGGTGTTTAGATGGTTTGATTTGATTTAAATGCTTTATTTCGAACATGTGCAGAATGCGACAATAATCAATACAACAACAAAAATACTACTACTATTACTACTACTACTACTACTACTACTACTACTACTACTACTACTAATAATAATAATAATAATAATAATAATAATACACAATGACATGTCCAAAAATGACATCTTAAAGTGGAATTAACTTTTATTCTGAATTAAACAGGAATTAAAAACTGTCATAGTAAACAGGGCTACTGTTCTTTTCATGCCTAAAGATAAATAAAAACTCTCAGTAAAGAAATGTCCACTACAGTTCTTCATCATCATTCAGACACCAAAGGGTTAATGTGTTCATTTTGACAGACTTAAAAACTATGTGGTATTTTTCACCCAGTGTGTCACTTTCTTATAGTGTGTTTTAAATACATGTTTCTTTTCTTTAAAAATTAAACACATGGTGTCCAGCTGAGTGGACATTTTTGTAACTCCATAAAACACAGGTTCATAAAAAAAAAAATTCAATCATATTGGGTTTTTTTCCCATGTCAAAAGACAAGATAAGATAAGAGATTCCTTTATTAGTCTCACCAGGGGAAATTCCAGGTTTACAGCAGCAACATTATAGCACATAAGAGTTATCACTTCTATAAATAAATAAATAATTTGGTAACACTTTATAATACCTACCCATAATTCACTATGTATTAACCATTTGTTACCTATTTATAAATGTTTGTTCATTGTTTATAAACCATGTGTTACCTATTTGTCTTGCAAAGCTAGATTATTTTGAACAGACAGGTGAAGTATTTTCAACTGTTTCTTTGTTTAGCTGCACCTGTCTGTTCAAAATAATCTAATTTTACAGATATCTGTTCATGGTTTGTTTAAACAATAAATTGTGTATGAACAATACATTAACAAACAATTTACAAATAGGTAACAAATAGTTAATACACAGTGAATGGTTGGTGTGTAGGTATTATAAAGTGTTTTATATATATATATATATATATATATATATGTGTGTGTGTGTGTGTGTGTGTGTGTAAAGAGAGAGAGAGACTATACACACCAATATACATTTTGCACTAAAGAGGAATAAAAACACTAAACTAAACTAAAGTCCTGGTAAGTCATGCATTGAATTTAAATATAAGTACATGAAAAGTAAATTTTTATTTTCATATTTGCAACATTCGCTATTAAGGGGTTAAAGTGGGACACACTCTCAGATACAGTAGAAAAAGGAAATGTCCTGTTTATTGACAAAAAATATTGATAGTTTGAATATCTCATGTCCTAGATATTTTTCTGCTGAAACATTCAATTTTGACCAAGACAGAACTGAGCATGTGCAGAAGAGAACAATACTGAGCAGATGTAAGTGACTTAAGAAGGATTATTTTTAACCTTTAACACCTGAATTTAAATATAACTACATTTAAAACAAACAAAAGTAAGTGGCGCTAACA
>CM035795.1:10836128-10855663 GCA_020466265.1 Siphamia tubifer
ATTATACTCAGAGGTGGTAAAAAAAAAAATACTCCCATTCTGTACTTAAGTGGAAGTACAGCTAAGTGTATGGGGAAAAAAATACTCTGGTAAAAGTAAAAGTACTGATTCAACTTCTTTACTTAAGTAAAAGTGAAGCAAAAAAGTACAACTTCTCAATTGTAATTCTGTACTTAAGAAGAAGTATAACTACTTGTGTTGGAAAAGTACTCTTATAAAAGTAAAGGTAAAAGTACACCTTTTCTACTAAAAAGTAGAACAGCATTTGTGAGTAAAAGAGAGTGAGTATACTCGTGTGGAAAAAAGTACTTTTAGAAAAGTATTGATTCAACTCCTTTACTTAAGTAAAAGTAAAGAGAAAAAGAAAAAAAATAAAGGCTTTAAAAGTGAGAAGTAAAGTAAAAGAAACAAAATCATAAAAGTTCAGAGGTGGTAAAAGTACTCACATTCTGTACTTAACATTCATCTAGTTGTGTGAAAGTAAAAGTACTGTAGTTTACTTAAGTAAAAATAAAGAAAAATTTAATAACATCTCAATTATAATAAAGTATAAAAGTAAAACTGTATTTATGAGTAAAAGTACTCACATTCTGTGCTTTAGAAGTCCAGCCACTTGTGTGGAAAAAGTACTCTGATAAAAGTAAAAGTATTTATTCAACTCTTTTACTTAAGTAAAAATAAAGAAAAACTGTATAACTTCTCAATTGTAATAAATTACAAAATTAAAAGTAAAAATATTTTTTTTTCTCACAAATGAAACAAAATCCTGAAAGTTTAGAGGTGGTAAAAGTACTCACTTCCTGTACTTAAAGGGATACTTCACTATTTTTCACATGAATTTGTATAGAACCAGTGTCTTTACTCTGGTGCACCCACAGTGACTTACCCTCCACAGTGTTGAGTCCAGTTCTGGTCCGGTTTTGGTCGTAGTCACGGCAGGTTTCCTGGGTTCAACAAAATTAAAACATGTTTCTTCTCAAAACAGTATGTGTTTAAATGAGTGATTTGTTTACATAACAAAACCATCACAGAACAAAAACTCACACCTCGTACTTCCTCTCAGTAGTGATCAATGGTCACTGTTAACAGCTGTGGACATTAACAAACAACTTTCATCAGTTGTTCATCAGTGTTTGTGGCTGCTCCACAGTTAGCAGTTGTCAGTGCTAACATAGCTATTAGCATTGACAACGACCACTGAGAGAAAGTAGCTCCAAGTAATTATGAGGTGTGACGTTTTGTTCTTTTCTTTCTTTGTTTATTTTTTTGTTTTGTTTGTTTGTTTGTTTGTTTGTCTTTTCTTTCTTTCTTTCTTTCTTTCTTTCTTTCTTTCTTTCTTTCTTTCTTTCTTTCTTTCTTTCTTTCTTTCTTTCTTTCTTTCTTCCTTTGCTTGTTTGTTTTGTTTGTTTGTTTGTTTGTTTGTTTGTTTGTTTGTTTGTTTGTTTGTTTCTTTCTTTCTTTCTTTCTTTCTTTCTTTCTTTCTCTCTTTCTTCCTAAGTAAAAAAAATAAAATGGCATTTTTATTATTTATTTGCCCTGAATGAATTAAATGAAACCTGCTTCTCCTCCTCCTCCTCCTCCTCCTCCTCAGCTTTCTCCTCCTCCTCCTCCTCAGCTTTCTCCTCCTCCTCCTCCTCCTCCTCCTCCTCCATCATCTCCTCCTCCATCATCTCCTCCTCCATCATCTCCTCCTCCTCCTCCTCCTCCTTCATGTCCTCCTCACAAATGAAACATATCAGTTCTCACTTGCAGAGGTGGTAAAAGTACTCACATTCTGTACTTCAGTAGAAGTACAGATACTTGTATGGGGTGAAAAAATACTCTGGTAAAAATAGAAGTACTAATTCAACTCCTTAACTGAAGTAGAAGTTAAAAAGTACAACTACTCACCTGTAATAAAGTAGAAGAGTAAAAAGTAAAACTGCATTTTTTGTCATGAATGAAGCAACATATTAAACCATAAAATTTTCAAAAGTATAAAAACTTAAGCCTTTAAAAGTGAGTTAGTGTTTAATGTGTTTGATCAGGTCATAGTTACTCAGGTTAGTGGATATGACAGAAAATGTAGGAAAAAAGTCACAACTAAGATAAAATGTCATCATTATGAAATTAAAAATATCATAAATGTGATTTAAAAAGTCATAATTATGATATATAAAGTATTACTTCTCTCCTACACTGATTTTACATCTGAAGTGACTTATTTTCAATACTGTCACAACTGTTTAATTTGAAAAGTAATGAGTTTATTCTGAGAATGTAAGGAGTATAAAGCACAGGACCAAGTTTGTAATTATCACTTGTAGGTAAAGTAGCCATTGTGTAGTGAGTATAAACACAGCTTTTTTCTCTTTTAAATAACTAAAAAAAATTTAAATACATACATATATATATAATTAAATCCAATAAAAATAAAAATACAAATATGTAATAATATGAAAAAAGCACTTTTTTTTCTTTTTTAAATAATTCAAATATTATATATATATATATATATATATATATATATATATATATATATATATATATATATATATATATATATATATATATATATATATATATATATATATATACATACAGTTTTGTTTGGAGTCAAATCTACACCAAACATTTTTAAACATCAGATTTCAATAATATCTGTTTTTATGATTATTATTTTTTAATCATATATATATATATATATATATATATATATATAAACACCCCAAAATACCTTCTGAGCAAATTTGACAAACCACATGCACAAAAACAGGCGCATGCGCAGGTGGCCAACAGAGGGCGCTCGTGCCACACGCACCAGGCCACACGCACCAGTGTAACGCACGAGGAGGCCTCTGGGTAAAACATACGCACACACACAGAAACACTGTGGACACTGTGTGTTTTTTCCTTATATTTCAACTAAATAATAATGACAACCGTGATGAAAAGTTTTCAGCACAACGATTTTTTATTGAAATTGTGAGACAATCAAAAAAAACAAAAAAACAAAAATACCCGGACAACCAGCATAAACAAGATACTTTCTTCTTTAAATATATTTATGAATAGATATGAATGATGCGCCCCTTGGAGGAATAGTTCTGAACGTCTCCTGGCTGGAGTGAAATAACCTGAGGTGTTTTTATTTTGGATCCACGCGTGGAGCTCAAACTGTTGTTTCCTCTGTATGTGTGGATGATGCAGGCTAAACATGGCACACACGTCTTCCTAAGAACAAACCAAATAAAACCCAGCGGTACTTCTTCTTCTTCTTCTTTTACACAGATTTTTGTCAAACCAACAAGCGCTAAATAGCTTCATTTACAGTATAATGTAAAATGGGGTAAAAGGGTTTTGAAAGAGGAGGAAAAATAATAATAAAAGCAACGAGTTAAATTCGAAATATATACACGCTAATATACAGCCTTGAATAAATTAATACCAATTGCATATTCTTGGATCTAAGCTTTATTTACAGATTTTTTTTGTTTATTTTTAATTACATAAATAGTTCAGAAACATTTTTTTTATTTTTTTTTCTGGCATGAAATGATAAGCGGTTCTTTCTTGTCGCAGACGGCTCTGTCACTCTCTCACTCTGTCACCCTGTCACTCACCCTGTCACTCCCTCTCTCTATCTCCATCCCTTTTCATATATATATATATATATATATATATATATATAATATATATATATATATATATATATATATATATATATATATATATATATATATATATATATATATGGTAAGACATTGAATCAACTGAAAAATTCTTCTTCAATTTTAACTTTTTATTAAATGATTTTTACATTTTATGTCATAATTTTGACTTTTTATGGTAAAAAATCTAGTTGAGTGACCCAAATTGAATTGCATAGGGTTAGGGTTATTTTAATTTAATTTAATTTGATTCACTCAACTAGATGTTTTTATGTGTGACCTGTTGACCTATTGAAGAAGAATGTTTAAGTTGTGTGTACATATATATATATATATATATATATATATATATATATATATATATATATATATATATATATATAAATATATATATATATATATATATATATATATATATATATATATATATATATATATATATATATACATACATACCATGGGTGTCAAACTCATTCTAGTTCAGGGGCCACATCCAGTCCAATATGATCCCAAAAGGTCCAGACCAGTAACAATATTTGGTTAAAAAAAAAATAACGTTACAATAAACTTTACATCTATAATGTTTTCTTTGAAATGTGAATAACATCAACAACTTGACATGTCTTAAGAAAAACAAGTGCAATTTTAATCAGATTTTGTCCCCATTTTCCCTCAATTACATCTTATATAACAATTACAAATAACCAACAGACTTAGTAACAGGCAGAATATTGTTATAATTATTACACTTCATTTTCTCTTAAGACATTTCAAGTTGCTCTTATTTGTTAATTTTCTCTAAATGGGTAGTTTGTTAATGTCAAGGTTTTCAAGTAATTGTACTGCTTTTCATGCTCAAACAAAGATAAAATCTGTAGTTTTCATTATTTATAGGTAATTATGATCAGATTTTACTGGTTTGACCCAATGTAGATTATAATTACTGTTTGTGTAGAAACTGAATTAACCCTTTGACACACACTGGTCACTCCAGTGGACAGTTGTTCTACAGTTGTTCTCTTGTATATTCATGGTTTTAGTTGTTTTAGTTCATATCATTACTGTAACAGGTCTGTTCTTAATACCTGATCTGCACAAACATGTTTTTACCAATTACTTGTTGTTATTAAACTGTCTCTTCTTCAACACAAGAAGAAAACAATTAAAATGTTTTATTTCATAGTGTTCTGATATTAGGTTTTTAAACACATATTTTCCAGCTGAGTGGACATTTTCTTTATATAACTCCGTAAAAAATATAGGTTAATTAAAAAGTTTTCAATCACAGTGAGTTTTTTTTTTTTTTTCATGCCCAAAGAGGAATAAAAAAACACCCAACTACAAGGTCATGCATCAAAGGGTTAATGTAAAGATATTTGTGTAATTTTACTGTTTTTATGCTAAAACAAAAAAATAAATAAAAAATCTGCACTCTTCATTATTTAAAGTCAATTATGATCATATTTTACTGCTCTGACCCAATTGAGATGTAATTATTCTGTATGTAGAACCTGAACTACAATCATTTTTACACCATTAATATCTGTATTGTTATTCAGATGGGACCCTTTTTGGCGGGCCGGATTTGGCCCCTGAACCTTATGTTTGACACCTGTGATATGCACCCAGACCTGGACTATAAAGCTTTGGGATGCAGCTCGGGACCTGCCTGACCTGTCGGTTGGGGTGAGGCTCCTGTTGAGGCTCGGTGTCTAAAACAACCAGGCCTGGCTGCGCAAATGCTTCAACTTAACCAAACACACACACACACACACACACACACACACACACACACTTTGGAGTTTCCACTGTGCGCCGCTGTAGCCTCTCAGTGGAGGTTTAGACCGATATACGGGCCGATACTGGCCTTGTGTGGTCCATTTCTGACTGACATTGAGCTGTAGTGGAACTATTTCATAAGTGTTTAATGATGGGATTTATCTAAGAATTAACATATTTTTAGTGATTTGTTAGAACGTCAGCACGTGTTTTTAAATGTTTTTCGTTCTTTATATTAGAACCAGGGCTGTCAAAATGAACGCATTAACTCAGATTAATCCATCATCGTGATTAATCCGATTACAAACTTCAACGCGATTCAGTGAAACAGTTGTTTTGTCCCAACTGTCAAAAGTGTTGAATGAACAGGTGAAATATATATACATATATATATATATATATATATATAT
The DNA here is from genome assembly GCA_020466265.1 of Siphamia tubifer. Lineage (NCBI taxonomy): Eukaryota > Metazoa > Chordata > Actinopteri > Kurtiformes > Apogonidae > Siphamia > Siphamia tubifer. The sequence continues at coordinate 10,841,968 of CM035795.1, forward strand.
ATATATATATATATATATATATATATATATATATATATATATATATATATATATATATATATATATATGGATGTTTTATCACATTTTTGTGTTTTTTTATCAACTGCATTTTTGAAGAGTTTGGGAATTTTAGTAGATTTTACGTTTTGTATATTTTTTCTCAGCATTTTTTAGTTTCTTAGTGTATTTTGTGGGAAATTTGAGTTTAAAAAGAACAATGGATTAACATGAGGTGTTTTGATCATGATTAATCAAACTGAATCCATAGAAACCCTGTGATTGATCTGATTAAAAGTATTAATCATTTGACAGCCCTTATTTTATTTATGTATGAGGCTCTTTTATGACTTTTTTTCTTCATTTTACCAATTAATAAATGTATAAATGCAGTATATCCCACTGTAGAATGGAAGGAGGAGTTTGGTTGTGTCTGTGATGATCCAATTTGGTGTCAGGCAGACTTCCCGCTCATTTCAAACCTTAATTTTTCTGAGTACAAAAAAAGACAATTTAATTATATGGACTCGCTCTTTCTTGTCTGTCTGCAGCTTTGTTCCAAAACATATCGGTTACAGGCCTTCACCGACCCGTATCGGTCCACACCTCATCCCAGTCTCTGTAATGTGCTGTACAGGACATGCGCACTCTAGTCCTCTGCTTTCATCCCACATGAGTCTTCATCACTTGGGTGAGTCTGCAGTTGGGGAGGGCTCCCTCTGGCCCTCCAGTCCACTCACCAGTCTCTGGATGCTCTGCAGCTCGTTCACTGAGTCCTTCATGGAGGTTTTGGGAGATCCAGCCCTCCCGCTTGCACCTCCTCCTCCTCCCCCTCCTCCACTTCCTATCTTATGGTTGCTATGGTGATCCGGGGCCGGACTGGTCTCCCTGCTGCCCGGTTTGGATAATTCAGACACCGGGTTCAGGGGAGAGCAAGCTGGAGCTCTGAGGCAGAGACACCGGAAGTTGGTAGGGGTTGAAGCGGAGCCGAGGACGAGACGATCCCAGGAAGGGGTTCCGGGAGAGCGGACTGGAGGTGCTGGTGGCGGGGAGGGCGGAGGCGGAAGCGGCCGCTGCAGCCGCCGCCATGTAGGTGTAGGGGTACGGGAAGAGACCCCCGAAAGGAGGCATGGGGATGCCCTGGAACAAACCACAAACACCAGCTTTAACACTCTAGTGAGAGTTCAACACATCCAAACGGGATCAGTTCATTCAGATTAAGGTTTAGAGCAAATTTTTTTATCGTGATATACAACAAAATTAATATTTTTCTCCCCTCGTGAAACTGTCGTAATGTTTTTGTGCGGTTTATGGGTCATTAAAACCCAGACATGACGCGCACATTTCTTTACAGTCTTTTTTGACTTGCATCAGGAATGCAACTGTTTGGCTTTTACTTGTATTTTTATGTAAATGATATGAGGTTTGTGTGTGTGTGTGTGTGTGTGTGTGTGTGTGTGTGTTTATGCGCATCTGAACTGTGTTATCAGCGTCCGAAATGCAAAACCTCCGATCAGCAGGAACAGGGAAGAGTGTCATAGTACAGTCCAAAAACAGTGGGTTATTTATTGGATACATTTGACAAACAAACTGTTTTGTTTATTTTCTCAGTAAAGTTATTTTTTTCCAGACAGGAGGTTTTGCACCACGTGCGCGATTTTCAGTTTGACCGAATCCTTCCTGTTTGAACAGAACATGTTTCCGTTACACTTCTTTAATTATTATAATGATTCTTATTCATTTATTTATTTCAGATCTAAACATGGCATGTCCAAACTATTCCAAAAAAAGGCTGCAGGTTTTTGTTCCAATTAACCAAAAGTTCACAGTTTGACCAATCGACTTTGAAGAATGAGATCAGCTGATTAATCGAGTCCAGTCTGGGTTCAAACAAAAACCTGCACCCACACCGGCCCTTTTTTTTCTAATACTTTGGACATAAATGCTCTAAAGTATGCACTCCTTTTCTACCTCCGCTCTCATCCCTCCGTGACGTCACTACCCCCTCCCCCTCCAAACTTCAGTCTCGTTCTTACCTGAGAGGCGAGCATGTGTTGGGACAGGTGGAAGGGGAAGGGGTTGGGGGTCCCTCCTGTGCTCTGACTGGATAGACTTCCGTTCTCCAAACCGCTCGCGCCGGACACAGAGGCCAGTAGGTGACCCATGCCCATGGCGGAAAAGGCTCCCGGGGCCATTGCAAACTGGCCCGGGTGAAACAACAGCGGCGATCCGGTGTTGAGGGGGCTAAAGAACTGCTGACTGTGCAGGCCGGACAGAGCCAGGCTTTGTAAGTGGCTGGGGCTGAAGTGTGAGGAGGGGCTGTCGGTCTGGACCACTAGAGGAGAGAAGGCCTCCTTAGTGCCACTGATGCTTCCGGCCTCTGGGTCCTTCAGTGCGTCCGGGCTGTCCTTCCTGTGCCTGCTCTCTGCTTTGTCCTTCTCTAGGTTCTTATACTAAATATGGAGTCGTCCTTCTTTTCCGAGCTCGGCCTGTCCCGCACGCGCTCCTCACACCTGGAGCTGTAGGGCGGGGACTGGGGTTCGGTTCCGGGGCTGTTGGAGCCGGTGCAGCGCTCATCCTGTGGCTCCAGCTCCTGTTCACTGTCAGTGCATGTTTTCTCATCTGGAACAGGAAAGAGAGGCGTCATTACAACACACCCAAATACACAAAGACACGTGTGTGTGTGTGTGTGCGCGCGCGCGCTTCTGCAAAAGTAGATGACATGTACTTTTCATGTTCACTCACAGGAGGAACATGTGTCATTTCATTATTAACATCAACATGGTGTTTATTTGAGCTGTGAAAAGCTTTTACCTCTAGAAACAAATCAGACCAAACCAAGAATTTTAATTAATAACAGATTATATTTAAGCCTAGCACGTGCTATAAAGACATATTAAATAGCACATAAATCAAATGTATGAAAACGTTTTCGCAAAATGATCAGATATAATACTTAAAATTTGTATTTACACACACACCCAACTCCAATTTTATGAATGATTTATAGTTGACTTATAAATTAATCATTTGCGGTGGTGCTACTACTGTGCGCAAATTGTTAATTTAACCATGAACATATACTGCTGGTGTAAATATGTTAACAAACTCAAATCATCCAGTCAGTTTTTCACCAAATTAAAGCCTGCAGCTTGTAGAACAGGTGGTTATGTTTATTGGTCCACAGGTGCCATTATGCCGAAAAAGAAAAAAATAAAATAAAATAAAATATGCCACACAAAAATGAGTAAATAGTTATTATAAGTGAAAGTAAATTCTAACTTTATAATATTTGTAATGAGCAAAAATGACATATTTTTTCAGGTAATTTCACGATGTTTTACTTCTTATGAAAACCAATTAAAACCCAGTTTTTGGATTTACTTCATCATAAACAATTAAAAAGAAGTCATATTATGTACTTTTCTACTGGAAAATTATATTTTTTTAAGTCTTATTTATTGATTATTATTATTAATACTTAAGCCAGTATTAATCCTTTATCCCATTGCCAAACACTGTTACTCAGATTACAATACTCATTATATATTATATTATATTTTATTATAATACTGATCATATCCTCCTGTGACCCAGTCATGCACTTTTGTTCTCTATAGGGACAAAAGTTTCATAGTTTTACTTCAAAAATCTGTCCATTACTAATGATATTTCATTAAAGAATATATTATGAATAAACCAAAAAATATTACAAAAAAATATTAGAAAAAACTGTTGCATTGTGCAGTTTACAAGTAAGATAAATATTTAATGTAAAAAATAAAAAAATAATAAAAGTTTTACTTTCACTTTCTTAGGTGTCAGGAGGATATATACAGTTAGCCCAGGAATAATATATATATATATATATATATATATATATATATATATATGTATATATATATATATATATATATATATATATATATATATATATATATTATTATTATTATTATTATTTTTTTTTCTTTAATGAAAAAGCAGTATTATTATTGTTTCTGACCTCGACTGGGTCTGTTGAACCTCAGCGGACTGCTGCTGGCCCCCAGTGGGGAGTGGACGGTGTCTCTGCCCGTGGGGGGGGTCACTGGAAGAGGCGTCCGAGTCCGCACCGTCCCGGTCCGCCTTGCACTGATCCTCATAAATCCGCAGCGACGGCATAGTCAGCTGTTTCCTGTAATAATAATAATAATAATAATAATAATAATAATAATAATAATAATAATAATAATAATAATAATAATAATAATAATAATAATAATAATAATAATAATAATAATAATAATAATAATACTTGACTGGCTTTTAACCACTTTTATGCTAAACTGGTTGTTGTTGTTGTTGTTTTTTTTTAAATCTCTTTATCTGTGTGTTATTGGTTTATTGTTCTTTTACATTTTTAAAATTGTATTTGATTGGATTTTCTTATCCTGTATTTTACTTTTTTAGGTATGTAAAACACTTTGGATTTATTATTTATTTTATGTTGTTGTAAATTGCTATATAAATAAACATTAATGGATTATTATTATTAGTATAATAATAATAATAATAATAATAATAATGTACACAGTAGTATATATAGGACACACACACACACACACACACACACTTTTTGCAGGTGTTATGCAGCACTTTCTTACCTTTTCTCCCTCCTTCCGTTCCCCGTGTCTCTAAATCCTTTGGCAAAAGGGTTGTTGTCAATCTTCAGCTGTGTTATCTGTCCAAAAAAACACACACTTTTAGTTCTAAATAAAAGTCAGATTAAAAAAAAGGTCATTCTAACAACCATCCCACACATAAACAGACTGTTCTTATTCCAACCCTTTGTCCTCATCTTGCCCATATTTGGGAAAAACAATGTGTTTGGATTAACACAAACTGAAACCAGTGTGTTGGACCAGAGCCACCGTAGGCCTTGGATTTGCATTATTAATAAAAGCGTAATGATGGGCGTTATTCTCATAGGCCCCTGGAGGGAAATTCTGCCACAAAATATTACTCTATGGGGCCACACAAGCCTCGGATCCACAGGAAAAAAATAAAAAAGCAGAGGGAGCAATACTTGAACAGATGACTCTCATATCAATTATTAATCCTGTGGTTTGGATCACTGCTGCTGCTCAATACGTCCTGTGGCTCCATGGAACAGGGCCGTGACACGGACCTGCGTGTCGTGGGGCCCCTCATCAGTGGCCCTTGAACACGTCGCTTCAGGGGTTTATCAGGGGTCTTAAACTCTTTTTCTACAGGGGCCACATTCAGCCTGATTTAATCTCCATTGGGCCAGACCAGTAAAATAAAAACATAATAATTTATAAATAATGACAACTGCAAATTTTTGTCATAGTTTTAGAGCAAAAAAATGCTATTAAATTACAAAAATACTTTTTAAAAATTATCCAAGTGCAAAAAAAGTGACATTTCATCAGGAAAATAAGATTAATTTTAACAATATTCTGCCTCAGTTTGGTTTTTTTTTTTTAAGTATTTTTTTTAATTGTTTTTGACAGTTTTGGCAATTATTAAAGAATACTACAGTACAAGTTTCCTCAATAAATCCTATCCACAGAACCAATCATGCCAGCATTTTCAATCATAAAGGTAGCAAAAATAATGACCGTGAAATGAAATTATCGTCATCAAGGTAATCACAACATCATACATCATAATATAACATCATATTATTAACTGGAATAAATAATAATAATCATAATAACTTCAAAAAAGAACATTAATCCATGTGTTTTTATTATGGATCAGTTCTACAAAGACGCTAAACTCTTAGTGACAGAAGCAGAAAATGCTTCAAATTTTCTTTAGATATTTCAGTTTAATCACATTTGTTCAGTTTATTCACATTTTATTGTTACAGGATAAGATTGTAAATGTAAATATTTTCATAATTCAATATTATTTTTTGGAGCAAAACAGTGACAAATATTAGAAGTTGTCATCATTTATAGGCAAAGAAACAATTATAATAAAAAATATGGAGTTATTTATTAATAGGTTATTATGCTCTTCATCCCAGGGGCCGCATTGGAACGGTTGTTGGTCCGTGTTTGGTCCCCAGGCCGCATGTTTGAGACCCCTGGAGTAGAGAGAGAGAGTGTTCTGCAGCATCTGTCCACTGTGGCTGCCGGGTGACCAGTCTTTTAAATGCCCTCTAATCGATGGTGGGGGTGGTCATAAACTTTTACAACCCCCCCCCCCCCCCCCGCCCGAACACAAACTCCAATTAGCTCCAGAGAAGGATAAAGAAGCACCGAATGAGGCCACAGCACATGCAAAAACACCCAAAAAAAAGCAAAAAAAAAAGCAAAAAAGATGAAAACTTAACATATAACATCCTCCAAAAAAAATGCAAAAAAAAAATGCAAAAAATACCGAAAAACCTGCTTCCAAACACTTCCCAGGGATGTATACGCTCAATTTATCCACTTGTGTAATAGTTCAGTCAAAGCCCATGCATAGCTGATAACACACACTACACTGCAAATGTCAATGTAAATTCACAAATGTCTGTTACACCCACAAGTCCAGAACCAAACACAGCAAAAAAAAAAAAAAAAATACAACTAAAAGAAGCCAAGTGGGACATAGCGGAGTCCTCTGCAGGGAAATTAGGCGACCTACAAAATCAGATTATGTCTTCAGGGGGTGTGGGTGAGTGGGTGGGTGGGGGTGGAGGACATTTAATATTCAAACTATAAGCAGCCATATTCGAGGCCGTTGGCTGAGTGTGAACTGGGACTCACCTTGTCATTCTGGTAAGCTGTGACAGCCACGAACTCGGTCTCCGGGAACACGTAGGTCCTAAAGGTGCTGTAGGGGAGCTTCAGGATGTCATTGGCCCGCACTATGTGGAACCTGGGCTGGTACTTGTGCATGGAGTTCAGGATAGTCTGCTCCAAAATACACACAAACACACAACTGTAGAGTGAATATCACGCATTTTAAGGTCCCGTTTTGGGTGGGGTTTTTTTCCTGACACCCAAGAAAATGACATTTTCATCTTTTTTTTTTTAACATTGGAAACTGCGTAATGCAACAGTTTTTCCACCAAAATAGGTTTTATTTATGTATTTATTGAGAATGGATTTTTTTTATAATGAATTTTGAAGTAAAACTGTAAAATAATGTTGTCCCTACATATGATAAAAATGCATTTACTGGGTCTCAGGAGGTTAAAATACTGATGTTGACATGGCTCATACAGCGCCTTGTTGTTATTGATGCTTTTCTAATTACTGAGGGGACACACTTGTCTGTAATTACTGCAGGGCAAAGGGAAAAACCGGACCAGGCCACACATGTCGCCACGACGCTTTATTATAACTTCAGCAAAAACGGTGGAGGAAAAAAAAATCAGATTTTATCCGGTTTGTATCGAGACAAAACTTCCAAACATCCCCTTCTGCTCATACATGTAAATATAGACACTTTAGTGAAGCTGTGAGGCCCGAGGCTGCGCGCGCACACGCTAAGCACTGTGCGTGCTTCCGTTACATATAGGTATACATGTATATAGATATATGTGTGTGTATATATATATATATATATATATATATATATATATATATATATATATATATATATATATATATATATATATATATATATATATATATATGAAAAATACTGTGAATAAAACCAGACTAAAGCATACACTCACACTAAACACTACAGGTATAATTATAACATCCAATAGATTTAAATGTTTAAACACAAACACGTGCTGTAAATAATATAAAAGTGCCGTCTGATGCCGATTGCAAATTATTTAGACAGACATGTAAATACTGAATTTGTTTCCATCCGGATGTGCTTGAGAATCGCACTCTGCCTTTCTGTCAGATGGACTTCATGAGACATTTATCATTTACTGCTTAAGCCGATTATTTTTCAGTCAACATGTAAAATATTTCACAGGAAAATAATATTATATATGCTCAAAACTCGACAAATATTAACACAAACTAATATTAAACCTATACTATACTATACTATACTATACTATACTATACTATACTATACTATACTATACTATACTATACTATACTATACTATACTATACTATAAAGTTACAGGTTACAGAATACCGTTTGTCCATTCAAGCTCATTTCTCTCTGACCCGATTTCGTGATAATGCACTTAATCCCTCCAGCCTTGTAAACATACAGCTTATAGCCTATATATGACGCTTCGTTTTATTTTCTCTCCAAAATAAAATAAAAAAATATGCATTTATATATATATATATATATTTATATATATAAAACCAATAAATGTAGAAAAATATTTTTTTTAAAATTTAAAAAGTCACTTCAGGCCCTGGTGTTGCTGAGCAGAGTATGGGCCTAAGGTGGGAATATTTGGACACAAGTGGAAAGAAAACGCACGACGAGCCTGTGGAAGCTCAGGCTGATAATATTGTAGAGAGCTGCAAGGAAACATAAGATGTGTGTATGTCGACAGCGGTGGGAAGTCAAGTGGCGACAAAGTGTCAACAGCTTTAACCGTAAATACATAAAGCCACATAATTTACTGATGTTCCAGTTGACATGCATATAAATATATATATGTGAATATATGTAGTATTTTTGTAACGCACCCGAAGTTCTTAAATCTTTTATTCTTCTCGTATCAAAAGTTGAACTTTTAATAATATCCTCCTGAGACCCACTAATGCATTTCTGTCCTCTGTAGTGGACAAGAGTTTCACAACTTTATTTAAATATAAATAAATAAATAAAAAATATCCACTGAAAATGACATTATATTTTAAACAAATATATAAAATGTGTCTGGGAAAAAATGTCGCATTGTGTTGTTTCCAATTAAAGCAACTATTTCATATAAAATGGCCAAAAAAATCTTGACTTATTAGGATATAGTACTTTGCTGTAGGTTCTAATACTGACTATTGCACTGTTGGTGACTGGCTTTTTTTTTCTTCTTTCGCTGGAACAATGACCCAGTTTCACCAAATGCTTCATAAAATATTCATATCATAAAAACATGGCAACAGCTTAAAAAAATAACAGGCAAACACCTCAGCATGTAAATATGAAAACTGTCTTTACTCGGGCGAAAATAAAGAAACAAGAGGGAGAAAACACTCACAAATCCGTGTTTGTCTGAAATGTTGTTGGTCAACTTGAGTTTATGGAAAGCAACAGGCTTGGCCATCCACTGCTCGCCGGTGGCTGGACTGTCTGGGTGGATATACATCCTCTTGGGCATCTCCGGGTCGGCTTTACCCGCCACCATCCAGCGGGAGTTGTGGAACTTGTAGCGGCAGTCATCCGCCGCCACGATGTCCATCAGCAGGATGTATTTGGCTTTTTTATCCAGCCCGTTTATGCGCACTTTGAACGGAGGAAACATCCTCCTGCAAAGACAAGTCAACACGCCGTGATTCAACCCAAACATAACATCAGATTATCAAAGCAAAGACAAAAAAAAAAAAAGCGGCACTGACTGAGGGGGCGACGCGGAAAAAATAACGTCTGCGCGTAAAAACACCGCGTATATTATAATTATCTGACATTATTCTCTTAGTGCTGCGCGCAATTACGCGACAGCAGTAAAAAAAATAAAATAAAATAAAAAGAAGAAGAAGAAACAGAACATAGACTGTCGTGTTCGTGTGTGTTGTCCAAGTGTGACTGCACAAAGCTGAGCAGTATATTTATGACCACAGCACTTCGCGTCCCTGCTTTTTGAAGTGACAGGCTGTTTATAAAACCCAGAAGCTTTACTGCCTCCAAACAATGCAGTTTGAGATAAAAACCTGATTAAAACCCCAAAGCTCAGGCTACATTACACCCCCCCCCCAAAAAAAAAATCTAAATACCTACTTTGATCAGAGGGGAAATATACCATAAATACCCGGAGATTTATTGAGTTACTGAGGCTGGGAAATAACAAAAATACGGCGATTGGATGAATTTAAAGGGAGAAATATATACGACTGGTGGAATATATATGGAAGCCCTTCTTTAGGATGTGCTTTTACTGTATCTAAGTGTATATTTGTTCTTGTAACAGACTAATAATGACTGTGAAAATAAATACCGACTGGCTAAGTAAGGCCTGACGCGTTGGCTGCCATTAGATGATGAAAACATGGCTTTTTTTTACTGGGTCTAAACTTACCATCTGTAGCTGATTCCCTAAAAATATACACAAATACTGTTGGCGATTTGAATAAAACTATAGAAAATTCACGGTTCACTCGCGAAAAGGAGCTGAACCTCTGCGTAAATCTTACCTTCCGGACTTGGTAATAACCATCTCCGTGCCGAGTTTATGAAACTGGTCCCAAAGATCCTTGGCTTCCAGTGTAACTTTTGGATCATCGTCCACTTCTTCCTCCGGTTCCAGACTTTTAATACTGCGGAGATGAGCCGCCTGATGGTGGCTTAGGGCCGGGTGTAGCCCAGCCTCTGCCGCCCCGGCCAGGCCGTGGTCGGTAATGGGTTTAGTGAGCGCCCCGGGAGGGAGGCTGAGCGCCGGGAAGAAGGAAGGCTGCGCGGCCGCTAGGAAGGCGGACATGGGGAAGTCGGTCGGCCGGTGTGCGTGAAAAGGGTGATAAGCCATTGCAGTCCCTGTAAAAACTGGATCTCTCATCGGTGCATCCACAAAAACAGATGTGAAATAATGGAGATTTTAGTGGTATTTCCCCCCAAACGGAGCCAGTGTAGGTCCGCGTATGGGTCTGTCGGCAGCAGTGACTGTGCGTGAAGCGGCTCACGAGCGTTCGGCGCCTTGTCAAAACACACAGCGCGTTATCAGCAGAAGAAAAGCGGCCAGAGTGGGTGCTGATGTGCTTTTCCTTTGGTTCCTCCGCTGACTCCTTCAGTAGAAAGGGTGCTGGGGAGGCGAAGGAGCCGGGTTTGGCTGCGCTGTGGCTGTGGTTGTGTTGTGCCCCTCAGAGAAATGAGCCGTTTGTGTGCTTCAGTCATCCCACACTGACTAAGGGAGATGTGGCCCCGTTCACTGCAGATCTGTGACTATCTCACATGTCCTTCCTGCCTCCATCCCCAACACTAATGAACCAAGCCCCTTTGATTGCTGATTTTACGCTTTCTGGACCAATTGTGGGCCCCTATAGGCGTGGTTCTGACAGCTCCGGCCAGACTCTAGGAGAGGAGGGGGGGGGGCAAGAAGGTGTCGGAAGCATTAGCAGTAAGAAAACATGTCAACAGAATAAAATATTAACCAATGACAGGAAAGATCGGCAAATCCCACCCCCATTTCCAAGCCAAACACCGGGTCAGCCCTTCAGTTCCTGGCCGGTGGAGGCATCACCTCTCTCGGCTTGCGTTTTTACAATGTCGCCTCCGGAGAACCTGTGCACAGACTCTGAATCTGTCCTAATACTCACCTTAATACACAGGAACAGCTCGACTTCTCTGTGTTTTAGAACAACTCCCAACAGTAAATCCACGGCCGGCACTTCATGCTCTGCATTCCGGAGAGATTTATTCTCAAAGAGCTGCTTCTCTCTCTCTCTCTTTCTCTCTCTCTCTCTTTCTCTCTCTCTCGGTCGCTCTCTATAATAACATACTTGTAATTATTCCATGTTATCGGCTGTTTTGACGCTTAGGCTGGATTTTGCTCAGACTTTTTAGTCCTAGTCCAGGCTGTGTGTGTTAGCTGACAGTGTCAAACAGCCCTCCCTCCCCAGGCGAGAGTCGCTTTTATCTGCGCCTTTTCCTGATCGACCTGACGGGAAGGCGGCGGCAGCAGCAGCGTAAAAAAGAGACAAGGCTGGAAAAGACAAACCCAGATGCTGCATGGAGGAGGAAAAAAAAGAGGAAACCAGATGAATGATGATGAATGAATTTTTGAGAGAAAAAACAGGGGAGAAGGAAAGTGGTGAGTGTTCACTTCAATACAAAACTATGACTTTTCCTTCTTTTTTCTTTTTCTTCTTCTTTTTCTTCTTTTGGCAGCGAATAAAGTTTGTGGATTTTATTTATTTTTTAATCAGAATTAGACTTGTGTGTGTGGGGGGGTTGTTTTTTCTTGTTCTTTGGGGTGGCTTATAGTAGTAGTAGTAGTAGTTGTTGTTGTTGTTGTTTTTTTTTTGTTGTTTTTTTTTTTTTACATCAAACAGTCGCAGTGATGAGATGATTTACTGTTCAGTCTGAGAACAGAGGTCAGGCCGAGCTGCCGTGTAATCTCCGACAGGTTGTATTTTGTCAAACCAAGGACAGTGCGGGACTCCGGGAGCCACGGGTGTGTGTGTGTGTGTGTGGGGGGGGGGGGGGGGGGGGTGTAGTAGTGGTGGTGGGTGGGGGGTTGTTGCAGCCCAAACCCCAGCAGCCTCCTGTGCTTCTGCCCTCCGCTCTGCTGAGCCTCTTCAGTCAAATCTTCGCCGCAGCTTCGTCATTAAGTTGGATTGAGTTTGTTAAAGAGCTGCTCGGCGCCAGTCTGCTGATGAGCCACAGCAAGAAAAAGCTCTTGTCTCTTTATATTTACCCCGAAGTGGTGCATGTGTGAACCCCCTCCAGGCTCCACATCACATCAGCCTCATCTGCGCCTCCGCTTTCTTTCTTTCTTTCTTTCTTTCTTTCTTTCTTTCTTTCTTTCTTTCTTTCTTTCTTTCTTTCTTTCTTTCTTTCTTTCTTTCTTTCCTCCTCAAACAGCTGCTTTCTCCGATTGTAAATATGGGCCACAGGCGATAAAAACTGAAACAAAAAGTGATAATCCTCCTGAATGAGACTGTCAGAGACAACTGTGCATTTCCTATTAACCCCTGGAACTTAGCCGCGTGTCTGTGGCTTCCGCTGACAGCCGTACAAAACTCTCACTGGCCATAAAAATGTCTCCAATAATATTTATAAAATCCTTGTTCCGAGCACAAATACAACGCCTTTCCTAATCGATCACTCGACTTTAAAGCTATAAAACAAATCAAAGCATCATGTGTTAAAGAGAAAAAGAAAAAGAAAAAGAAAAGAAAAGAATATTTCCAAATGTCTCAATAAAAACAGCCTGCATTTGTCATTTATCAGAAAAAGCATGTTGTCATTTTGGGAAACATGGGATGTTTGGATTTGTTCCACACTTGTTGCTCGGCTTCCATCGCATTGGTACAGCCATGCGTAAAGAGCGCGCAGGTTATAGGGGCAGAGCAGCGCGCGCACCGCACCTGAAAGAAGCCAAAACATTTTCTACAGGCCCCACAAACACATTAGATCAGACACAAGTCCCCCGAGCATCAGCTGTTTAACACTGAGGCGGTGGCAGCAGCAGCAGCAGCAGCAGCAGCAGCAGCAGCAGCAGCAGCAGCAGCAGCAGCAGCAGCAGTGGAGTCAATGACAATGTGAAAAGGTGTTTGTTAGAGAAGAACCGCCGCTGGGCACAACGCGCGCACCGGAAACCTGCTTAGTACAAGAATGTCTTGCACGTTTTTCTCACAGTTTCCTTCAGTGTGATATTGTGGTGAATGTCTGCGATAATTGAGGCAGACAACTGACTTGTTTGGAATGCTGTACCTTCAGATTTATGAAATGACAGAGATGGAGGAATGAGCGCGGTGGGAGCGGCGGGAGCGGCAGGCGGTGGCGGTGCGGCGGCGGCGGCGGCGGCGGCGGCGGCTCCAGCTTCAGTTCAGTTCAGTTCAGTTCAGTTCAGTTCAGTGTATAGTGTAGTGTGCTTCTGCCCACTTGTCAGACTGGTA
>CM035795.1:10855763-10933263 GCA_020466265.1 Siphamia tubifer
AATCATGCAAAAATAAATAAATAAAAATAAATAATGATTTAATATTGTAATTTGGTTCCAGTAGTTTTTGTTTGGGTTTTTTCTTTTTCTAAATCACTTGTTTTTTAACACCTGTTTGTCTCCACATCAGTTCCATGAACAAAACAATAGAATTTTTCTGAATATTTAAACTAAACCATCCATTCACAACGTGTTAACACTGACTCACCAGTGGTTAAAGAGTATAATACAACGACTTTGACATGTTCTGTTAACCCATAAACACCCAGTTAATTGTTTTCCTCTTTTTAAAGTAATTTACAGTTAGTTATTGTGCACCAGTATGTTTTGTGTTCGACATGTTCCCCTGTTTAAATTGTGTTTTGCACTGTTTCATTAATTAAATATCCTGTATTTTTTTATATTTAATGCACTGATCATGTAGATGTTTGTAAAGGATTCATTTGAAATTGAAAAAATTAGATGAAAAACAGAGAAAATAGAAGAAAACTCATATTTTTCCAGCAGAATATATCATTAAATGAACATAAACCAAACACATCCATTGACTGTCATTGATCAAACTCCATGGGTTTGTTCTACATGTTCATTACAGAGTCTCCGAACGTCCAAATGGGTCATATCTGATGACCATGAAATAATGAAAAACTGTTATTTACACCAATTATTGATCAGATTATGATCAGTTTTTTCTTGTATTACCTTTTTTAAATGGATGCAACAACCATTTCTAGAAAAATATCTTCTGGATCTTTATTTTCCTTCATTTAATTGCCAGATGTTCATGAAAATTAAAAGTTAATTATCTCAAAACAACACAAAATTCACTAAAAAAGTGAGTTTTTACACAATGTAAAAAACAAATATGTCCATTTACTGTCAATGATCAAACACTATCGTTTTACTGATGAATCAAACGTATAGAAGATGACAGTGTTTCCATGGTTACGACAGAACCTGTGAACATCCAAATGGGTCATATTTGATGACTATGAAAACATGAAAAACTGCAATTTACACCATTTGATAGGATTAGTGCATCAACAGGTGTTAACCCAAAACACTCAGTGTTATTTTGCTGCCAGCTCCAAAATTAATATTTATTTTCAATTAATATCTTTTTTTAAACTAATGTAGCACCAATTTTTCTGAAAAATATCATCTGGATTGGACATTTTTTTGGTATAAATCCTGTATTTTCTTATATTTATTTGCCAGATGTTCATTTAAATATAAACATTGAAAGTTAATTATATTTAAACAAAACAAAAGGGATTTTTTTCCAGCAAATCTATTGATAACAGAATGTAAAAACAAGTGTCCACCTACTGTCACTGATCAAACTCCAGTGGTTTTTACCTGTGAATCAATGTTGTACAGTGTTTCCATGGTAACTACAGAGTCCCTGAATGTCCAAATGGATCATATTTGATGACCATGAAATGATGAAAAACTGGATTTTACACCGATTATTGATACATATTGATTTATTCATGCATCAACAGGTGTTAACCCAAAAAGATCCAGTGCTACTTTTGCTATTATTATTATTTATTCTGTATTACTACCTTTTTAAACTGGTAATTTAAAAAAAAACAAAAAAAAACAATTTTTAGAAATAATCTTCTGGATTTGACTTTTTTATATCTATATAAATCCTGTATTTTCCTATATTTAATTTTCAGATGTTCATGAAAATTGAAAACAAAACAAAAAAAGGGGGAAAAGGTGATTTTTTTCCAATAAAACTAATGTAAAAACAAGTGTGTCCATTTACTTTACTTGATCAAACTCCGGTGAATCAACGTTGTACAAGATAACGGTGTTTCCATGGTAACTACGGAGCCTTTGAACCTCCAAATGGGTCATCTGATGACCACGAATAGATGAAGAACTGAATTTTACACCAATTATTTACATGTATTGATATGATTAGTGGATCAGAAGGTACTAAACAGTTTATATCTATAGTTCGTGTCTGTTTGGGTCTTAATGGGTTAATTGTCTGTTGATCCATTAACATGTTTTATTCATGTTATTACTTACAAAAGTAGTCGTTAATGATGAGAAAACAGAAGAAATAAAAATCAAGAACTACTCAACAGTTTAGATCTATACACTGTTTGGGTATTTATGGGTTTATTCTAATTATAACATCATTCTGTTGGTTATTTATTGAGTTTTGTGGCAGTTTGAAGCACAAATAAAAAATCATCTGCTTACAAGTGTCATAAATATTAAGAACAAAACTGTTTGTGCATCTGTGTGTTTGGTGTTAAATGCAGATGTAATATGCGCTCCGCACATTTACGCACAGTTTCATAATGAGGTTTAGTTTTAAATGGATGAAATGTTTCTTCTGTCCGGACGCGTTTTCCTTTCTCCTCGTGTCTGTGAGCAGGTGAAAAAAAAGCTCCGTGGGGCCTGGAGTGTGTGTGTGTGTGTGTGTGTGTGTTTGGGAAGAAAAGCAAGTCAATCCATATAATATATAGTATATATTATAGCGCATGTTTGTTTGTTTTGAGCGCATGCGTCAAAAAAGTTATTCCTGGTAATAAAAAGTGTTTTCTTTCTGAACAAAAGCGGCCTTTAAAGCTGTAAGTGCTGAAGACACTATGAATGTGGAGGAAAAAAAACAACTGTTCCTCTGTCTGGACAGACTCAGCTTTTCGAAACATATTTTCGATTGGCAGAGTTTAAAAGAAAAAACAAAACAGCCGCGCATTGGAGTCACTTTTCTGAGCTTTTATTGACATCGGCCTTCACAGATTCACAACGGACTCCATTTTAAATAAATATTTTCAATAGATCACTAAGTCCAGTGTTGTTTTCCTTAAATAAAAAAAAAACGTACGGAATTTTCAACACTGTCAAACTAATAATAATAATAATAATAATAATAATAATAATAATAATAATAATAATAATAATAATAATAATAATAATAATAATAATAATGCTAACTATTGATTCCTTAGTTTGTGTTTTCTTTCAGAGTGCAGTTAAATTCCTGTTAAATCAGCAGTTTTTTTTTATCAGTAAAATGCAGATGGAATTATTTACTCTTATTTTATGTTCGTTGTGATAAAAAAAATACCTGTAAAATGATGTTGTGTTTTTTTCCCCTTTCTTTTTCTTTTTCTTTTTTTTCTGCAGATGTGTTGACAGCGTGTAGAAATTGAATTAGCAGCTGCAGCACCGAGAACATTGAATCATATTAGGATGGAAGCAGCAGCAGCAGCAGCAGCAGCAGCAGCAGCAGCAGCAGCAGCAGCAGCAGCAGCAGCAGCAGCAGCAGCAGCAGCAGCAGCAGCAGCAGCAGCAGCAGCAGCAGCAGCAGCAGCAGCAGCAGTAGTGCAGCAGAGTCTACCTGCAGGCCTCAGGGAAAACCAAAGAGCTTCCACTGCTCTGCTTTCATCCTCTGACAACTGCAGCTTTTGTACGTGACAGCACACAGACAAGAGGAAAAACCAACGCATCCGACGCACGACGCATAAATTCAGCCAAAACAAACATGGACTGTGCGTAAAAGAAGAACGCAGACTGAAAACATTAGGAGCTACTTCATCTTCATTGTGTTTATTAGTCAAACATTTACATCATAATATTTGTCATTTGAACATATTAAAACTTTAAATAGAAGTGTCTGAAGTGACTAAAACACCAGTTATTGATTTTTATTCTTCTTCTGTTTTCTCATCATTATGACGCAGCAACTAATAAAATAGATGTTAATGTGTGTTATTGGATCAACACATAATTAACCCATAAAGAGACAAATAAAAGCAGCTGCTGATATAAAAAGTTTAACTCATTAAGATACAAACCATCTATAAATCACCAAATTCTGGGCCCTGTACGATTTCAATGTCAGTGGGCCCCTACCCATGCCAGTGCACGAGGCGCAAAAGAAGACAAAAAGGGGTATTTCAATAAAATATAAAAGCATAAATATGGTTTAAAGCTACAATCATATTATATTGATGAGTGGTTCTTTAGTTCACCACCTGAATTAATACATCTAACAAACTGTACTTGTGCTCATATGCCTAAGACTAAACCATTCTGTGCCTCCAAGAGGGGGGTCCCAGGATGTCCAATATGTTAACAGGACTGTAGTATAAAATGTATTCTCTCAGTTAATGTTATCAATATATGTATTAGCACCAATTATTTGGAGGGCCCAATTCATTTTAAATAATCACACAAAAAATTATAATAATAAAAAAAAAAATCTGGGTTTTCATGGGCCCTTCCCCCCACTCGGGCTCTGGATAGTCAGGTCTACCCCCCCACCCCCACCCACTATGATGCCCCAGGTGACACAAACCATCTATAAACTGGTTAATATCTGTCGATCCACTCATTCTATCAATACATGTGAATAATGGGTGTAATGGTCATCAGAGATTTGCCAGAGGCTCCTTAGTTACCATGGAAACACTGTCATCTTCTATATATATATATATATATATATATATATATATATATATATATATATATATATATATATATATATATATATATATATATATATATATATATATATATATATATATATATATATATATATATATATATATATATATATATATATATATATATATAAAAGCAGAGTTTACATTTGATCCAACTGACAAAATTAAAAGCTACTTTATCTTTATTAGTCAAACATTTATATCATAATATTTGTCATTTGAACATATTAAAACTTTAAATATAAGTGTTTGAAGTGACTAAAACACCAGTTATTGATTTTTATTCTTCTTCTGTTTTCTCATCATTATGATGCAGCAACTAATAACATAGATGTTAATGTGTGTTAATGGATCAACACATAATTAACCCATAAAGAGACAAATAAAAGCAACTACTGATCTAAACTGTTGATCCACCCATTCTATCAATACATGTAAATAATTGGTATAAAATGTAATTTGTTGTCTTTTCATTGTCATCAGATATTTGCCAGATGTGCCTTAGTTACCATGGAAACACTGTCATCTTCTACAGCATTGATTCAGCAGTAAAATCCATTTAGTTTAATCAATGACAGTGAATGGAGACACTGGGTTTATGTTCAGTTAATGATAGATTTTGCATAAAAATAACTTTTTTTTCAGTTTTCTCAGATTTTGATGTAATCACCCTCAACTTTAATCAGAACTTTGAATGAAAATGTATGTGATCATTCAATTCAATATGAGACACATCATGATTTTTACAGAAAAAGAACAAAATAAAAATACAGAAGATAATTTAATAATACATGATGATTGTTCATTTACAAATGGTTAATTTGAGTGAAAACAAAATTGTGAGCTTTATGGGTTAATAATGCTGTAAAGTGGAAACGATGCTGGAAACAGGTGTCAAACATACGGTTGACGGGCCAAAATCAGTCCAAAGGATCCAAACCATTCTGTGAAATGCATAAATTACACTGATGTAAGTGTTAAATACTGAAATACGAATGAAACATGTGTAAATCATTTTAGTTCAGGTTCTATATAGTATAATATAGTATCGATATAGTATATAGTGGATCAGAGTAGTAGGCCGATATTAATTTACAAATAATAATTCCATAATTAATAATAATTTCTTTAAGTATAAAAAAAGTAAAACTGCATGAAAATGTTTCCATTTCGAAACTCTTTTCACAAAAATGTGAATTATTTCAACAATATATGAAGAACATGAAATGTCTTAGGAGAATTAAATACAATTTTCACCAATATTATTGTTTTGTGTATTTGCAGATCCTCTGTGAAGTTGTAATTTACATTTGTAAATGACAAACAGTGGCACAATATTGTTAAAACTGCATTTAATTTGCTTAAGATATTTCAGGTTATTCACATTTTTAATTACATTGTAATATAATGTAACTTTTTTCATTGCTATTGTTTTTCTGGTCTCACCCACTTTAGGTTATATTTATATTTATTTATATTCATATAATCACTTAGAATTCACCCATTTAAACAGTTTTCACTATAAATGGTGTATTTTCTCTTCTTTATCTACTCTTTCATTAAAAATAACCTTAAAAGGACAGAGACTGGGTTACGAGAAGTCCCATAAAAGACAGAGATTCACATTTATGAGTGAGGAGAAGGAGGAAGAGCAGCAGCAGCTGCAGGAGGAACAGGAGGAGTCTCATGTCCTGCAGTTCTGGGTCAAAATGCAAAATTCAGGAATCAGGGCCCATATGGGGATATAAAGAAGACATATATGCACATATAGGTATGCATCTCAATTTGGCCTATATGTGGCATATATGGTGTAAATATGCTGCATATATGTCATATATATGTGGTATATATATATATATATATATATATATATATATATATATATATATATATATATATATATATATATATATATAAAACAGTGAGTCAAACAGTGAGTCAAACTTTATTAAACACTTTCACAATAATTCTTTAAAATACACTAAAAATTCAAACATTAATGAGTGTATTCACACTAACTGTCAACACTGTTGTAACACGTAACTAACCACAGTCTTATTCTGCTAAATCAAACATTAGCATATTCACAATAAGTGAGTTTTTCCCAGTGTGTTTATTGAAACTTTATTACAGTACGCATTCATTATTCATCGTGAGCTGAAAGAAAGTGATTCCCAGTAAACGTGAAAGTGGGTCAGTTGAGTGATATCGCAAACCTGGAACCCGTCTATCATCAGTATGATTTTGAAGCAGAACAATGCATTGAAAGCAGTGACCCCTTCCAAAGGAATATAAAAAGAGGTCATCACTGAACGACTAGAGGGAGAAACTGTTACTCATTTGGATAAAGGAGAAAGAAATTGCAGGAGATATAGTGACTGAGGCGATTGTTTCAGAAAAAAGCATCCACCATATTCACTGTTATTACGATGGAGGGTGGGGGTGAGGGTTCTTCAGAACAGCATGTACCCCCAGAGGTCAACAAACATTGTTGAAACACAATGGTATGTAAATGATGGTGGAGTCTATTTTATGTGCTGGAGTGCATATTGAGATGTTAGAAAGGAGGCAAAAATTATGCTTCATGACTTTTAACATTAGAAGCGCAAGGTAAAGATGCCGCGAATGTACTATGTGAGTTTAGAGCCAAATTTAAGCTCGCGGGTTGATAGCGGGCGGGTTGGGTTTATCGATACGTGACATCATGCGGGTTGGGTGGGGCAGGCCTAGCCACGTCTTGGGTTTGGGCGGGGCGGATTTCTGTAAAACCCCCTAACCGCGCAACACTAGTCTGTACACTTATTCTGCTCCTGCTTGTGTGTTACCGTTAGCTTGACAAATAGAGAACAGTTTCCAAAGAAAAGCTGGACGCTACAACTTCATTCCACACTTGACTTGACTCAGTGTAAAACTGCAAACATTCAGAACATGTCTCAGTTACATTCATTACTTTAGCACATTTACCTGCCATTACACATTGAAATGAAAATACATAAACCGCTAGCTCAATGCTACATTGAATGGGAAAATCCATAGCCATGCTATCAATTAGCATTTGCTGGTTAACTTACGAATTCTATTGTCTTTTTATAAACCAACAAAGGTTGACATCAGAGACATCTTTGCTGTTAATTCTCACAATAACTGATCATAAAATACTTACAGGTGTATGTTTTCCTGACCATACAAAGAGAGAGAAAAAAATAAATAAACCACAGCTCAATGCTAATTTGAATGAAAAAATCAATAGACACGCTAACGATTAGCATTTTCCGGGTTAACATATGAATTCTATTGTATTTTATCCAACAACAAAGGTTCACATCAGAGACATCTTTGCTGTTAATTCTCACAATAACTGAACATAAAATACTTACGTGTGTACATTTTCCTGGCCATACAAAAGAAAGAAAAAACGTGTTCGTTGAGTCCGTCTTTTTAGTTGTGAACTGCTACAGGAACAGCGGAAGTACAAACCATACGTTACTGCACTTAATCTGACCAGTAGAGGGTGCCATATACATGCTCTTAACAACATAATATCATTAAACACAACCAGAATTAATCTATAGATAAAACGCACAGGATTATGATGAACTGTTTATTTTTTTTGAGAAAATTAAAGGCTTTTAAGTGCGTCTTATAGTCTGAAAAATACAGTATGTTCGTATAGGCTACAGTAGCATATATGATCATACAGATTTTTTCCATGTGGTTAAGGTCACAGTTACAGTGACCAAAAATGTTTTTTCTCCATAATAAGACATAGGGCAAATCAGATAAAATATTTGTGAGGGGGCAGGGCTTGTTTTTGTATGTAATTCTACGGCCCTCCAGAATGTTGCGACAGCTCCCATTCACTTTGAATAGACGTTCCCAGTGTTCTTGTGCCATTAACGAGTTTTGTCACTTCAGATTGACAGTAGTACCATATCACTTGGCAGGTAGTTCGGCCACTTTGAAAGTAAACATTTGCTACGTTGTAACAGCTATTGTATCCATTCTATTAGAGTAGTAGCAGTAATAAGCTGTAATAACCTGTAGAATAAGCAGGATAATGTATGGGCTGAAGGGAAATATTGGGCAGTACATTATTTCTTACTTATTCTGCTATTGTCTGACTGTAGATCAAATTGTTCTTTATGTAGAACCTGAACAAAAATCAGTTCCACATCTTTGACTGTGACATATTTACAGATTGAAAATTAATTTTTATTAGCATTGGAACCTTTGACGGGCTGGATTTAGCCACTGGGCCACACGTTTGAGACCCCTGCCCTATAGGAAGGATTGGATTTTATCATTGTTTTTAAAAGTGTCATTCTATTGTTATTTCATTAATAATTCAATTCAATTCTATTTATTGAACCCCATATCACAACAATGTCGTCTTACAGGGCTTCCTTTTTCTTTTTTGACCCCCTCCCCTTTTTTGTTTTGTCCTTCTGTTTTCCTTTCCACCATTTTTGTTTCCATTTTCCCCTTTATTTTTCTCCTTTTTTGTTTTCACCTCCTTTTGTTTTGTCCCTTTTTTCTACTTCCACCTTTTTTCTTTTCTTTTTTTCTTTTCACTCTTTTGTTTCTATTTTCCTTTTTTCTCTTTGTTCCTTTCCCCTTCATTTTTCTTCTTTTTTCTTTCCTCTTCTTTTTCCCCCTTGTCTACTTTCCCCGTTCTTTTCCTTTCTTTTTTTTTTTTTTACCCCTTTTGTTATTTTTTTCTTACCATGTTTCCCCCCTTTTTTTTTTTTTTTTTTTTTTTTTTTTACAAATTTTTCTCTTTGTTCCTTTTTTCCTTCATTTTTCTTCTTTTTTGTTTTCTCTTCTTTCTTCCTCTTTTTCCTTCATCTGTCACTAAAATCATATCAGGGGTAAAATAACACATCAGCAAACACAACAGGACCAGAACGATACAAGTAAAAAAAAACCGAAATATTTGTCTGTAATTATTCTATATATAAAAAGAGTCAAGCACCTGTATGATGACTAAACCTCTGGAGAATGCAGGTTACCACGGGAACGGGAATAAGCATTAATGTAAGGATACAACGACCAAATGTGTTCCAATCACATTTGACTAATTCGATTCAATTTGATTCAGTTTGTTCAGAAATGTTAAATATTCAACGCTGTTCAACACAAAACTCTCTGTCTCTCTCTCTCACACACACACACACACACACACACACACACTGGCTCTCTCTGAAGATCCCTGCCATAGATGTAAAGAACAGCAAAAAAACCCCAAAACTTTCCAAATGTAATGAAGAAAAAGGAAGAAAAGGATGGATTTATTTAACCAGAAAACTTCTAAAAATGTCCAACAAATAAACCTTTCAAAGTGAATTACTGTGTAGAAAATGTATTTGATCATGTCACAGTTACTCAGTTTAGTTTGTATGGACAGAACCTTTAGGAAAAATGAAAGAAATAAAAAGCCAAAATTGTGAGATTAAAAAGTCATAAATGAGATAAGAAATATAAGATTATGAGGAAAAATAGTTGATATTTTGAGATAAAAAGGCACAATTGAAGTAATTTAATATTCATAATTATGAGATAAAAAATGTGTGATAAAAAATGCATTACTGAGATAAACAATTCCAAAATATGACACAAGAAATGCATAATTATGAGATAATCTCCACTGATTTTCCCTCTGAAGTGACTTATTTTTCGTAGTGTTTAGTTTGAAAAAGTAACACATTTATTCTGAGAATGTAAAGAGTATAAAGTACAGATATTTATATAAATGTAAAGAGTATAAAGTACATATATTTATATAAATGTAAAGAGTATAAAGTACATATATTTATTTAAATAGAAAGAGTATACAATTATTTTCTTTCAGGTTGTTTTGTTTAAAGTGTTGAAGGTGTTGAATAAACATGTTCTTTGTATAACTATTCATATTTTTTTGATATTTTCTTATATTTCTGGTGTTTTTTTTTCTCTTTTTTTATAGTTTTGAATGTGTTTTGGATTTGTCAAACCTTTTTGTGTTAAGTTTATTTTTTCGGAGAATTTTAGTGGATTTTCAATTTCTTTTCTCCACATTTTTTTCTTTTTCTTAGTGTATTTTGTGGGAAATTTGAGTAAACTTGAGCATTATCAGCGCTCAGACTCAGCTTCTTAACTTTTGTACAGCTTTATTTATATATTTTGTCTGTTTTTCCTGTTTTGTACTTTTTTACTTGCTTAAATGACTATTCATACTTTATTTATGTTGTATTTTAAACTTTATTTATGACTATTTATGTCTTGATCCTGGACCTGAATACAAATTTCATACCTATGAACTGGTACGACAATAAAGTGTATTGAATCATTGAAGCTTAAAAAAATGTGATTAAAAATATAATCATTTGACATAAATATAAATTAAAAAAAGCAGTTAGTATTTTGTTAATATCACTCGTTGTCAAGTATTTCAGTTCATCTCACAATAAAATAAAATCCAAAAGCGTGTGAAACTGAAGTTTGTCTTTATTTTTACTCGTTGCATTTTTCTGAATGTGGTCAAACGTGGCTCAGGCACACGTCCCCAGCTGGAGCTTGTTTGGACTTTTATTCAGAAGAAGAAAGTTTGGAATCAAACCCTGAATAAACACATTTTCTAATGTTTCAGCTTTTTATGAGCTCATAGTCAGTGGACGGCCTTGACAACAGGCGACACAGGCAGAGCTCCGCCCATTCTCTCTCTCTCTCTCTCTCTCTCTCTCTGTGTGTGTGTGTGTGTTCCTATCTTTATGGGGACATTGATGTGTTTACACAGTCACACCATGGGGACCTCTGATTCAGGTCCCCATGAGAGTTAAATATAAATGTAGGTGAAATCTCTGTGACGTATGCAAATTTATGCAAACGATGTCCCTTATGAAGACATTAACATATTTTTTTTTCCTGGAAGTCCCCATAAAGTACGAGTCCCCTCAACAGGCATAAAGAAAAGCATGCATTTTTCAAAGGTTTCAAGATGTGTTTACTTTTTTAAATTTTCTGTTTTATTCTATTATTTAATTTAATTTTTAACAATATTTTTAATATTTATTTACATTAAAAAAAGAAAGAAAAGAAAAAAAATGAAATATATATATATATATATTTCTAAAACTTTTCATTATTAATGTTGATTCATTTTTATTGAATTTAATTAAATTCATTTATTTCAATTCTATATATTTTTGTAACATTTTGAATACATTTTTTTGAATTTATTTATTTAACTAAAATGGCTACTTTACCTACAAGTAATGATTACAAACGTGGTCCTCATGAGACGTGGAAACCAATGTGTGTGTGTGTGTGTGTAAGTTGTCCCTTTCAAGGACATGTGTTGCACTTAGTAATTCATCTCTTTTTTCACTTTTAATTTAAAATGTCCTGGAAATTGTGTACATTTATTTATTTATTTATGGGGGGTGGGTGTTGACTGGAGCCCCATCAGATCCTAGCAACACCCCTGCTCATTGTGTTCTCTAAATCATACTGTATTTGACTTTAATTCCACATATGTTTGACTGGAAATGTGGCTGCACTGGTTTTAATAATAAAACCTTCAGTCGGTCGCTGAAGCTGTTATTCATTGAATTATTGTCAAACACTTTCTGTCTGTTTTTCTGTGTAACTTTGCAAAGACCTTTGTCGATGACATGAAATAAAACATTCTAGGAATAATCCACTAGTACTTTAGTTGGTATCAGTCCAGTGTTAATATAACCTCTTCCTAACTTTATGTTCAGATGATATTATTTTAATAAAACTTATATATTCAGCTCCCACATTAATTCACCTGCACTTGTCTCACATTAAATGAAAGTGAACAAATTAATCTAAATCTAATTCATGTAAAAACATAAACCATTCTGAAGTGCAACAATAACACCATATACAACAAAAGGATGGTTTATATTAGAGCATTAACTAAAAACATCAACTAGTCGACACATCGACTGCTCTAGCACAAGTCGACTAAAATCGACAAGTCGCATGTTATTCTCTCTCTCTCGCTCTGTCTCTCTATCTCTCTCTCGGTGCGTAAACACAGTCAGACCTAAACCAGACGTGGCTGTTGCAGGTAACACAGTTGTGGTGGTCATACAAAACAAAAGAGAGTGACAGACACACGTCGCATGTGTGGAAATACTTCACCTTAGATGAAAAAAAAGTCACATGAAGAAGTATCGCTAAGTGATAAACAGCACAGACATTAAGACAACACGCTCTTTTTTTCCAAACATGATGTGGACAGTGTGGTGTTCGTCTTGGTGGACACTGACTTAAACGTTTTGAATTTAATATGAAAAGTGAGGACGTGGGTCCAGACTAAATGTGGACATATGTTCACCTACTGATGTTCACTTAAATTTAACAGAAAACTCTTTGCTAACGTTAGCCTTTGTGTTGTTGGGGTTAAAATGTTGATGCTTGTGTCTTGTCAGTGGACATTTGTACGTTGCAGTGAACTTTAATACAAGTTGCTCATTGCTGGACAGACGTGTGTCCATGTTTTTTTTTTAATTTAGCCACGTGTCTGTGTTGTTCCTCAGCTGACAATGTGATGATGTCATCACGACACATCGACTTGACTCCGACTTTATTGTAGGATAAGTCGACTTGAAAAAAAGTCGTCGTTAATGCCCTAGTTTATACTAAAAAGTCAGAACATTTGGTTTTTGAAGGATGTCATCTGATCAACCATCTATCAGTCTGGGTGAATGTACTGTGGTTTCCATGGTAACCCTCCAGCGCTCATAATCCAGTCCAGTATTTAAATCCAAAACACACATCAGATCCACAAACACACAGAATCTGCAGGAAGATTTAAAGGACAATCTCACATGAATGGTGGGAATTTTTTTTTTTTTTTTTACATTTTCCACAAAACATTTATTTGAATCTTTTTTTTTATTTTGCTAAAATATGTGCATTTGAATCATTCAACAGTTATTGATTTTTTTTTTTACAGAAAAAAAAAAAATAATGATCCAAATGTTGCAACTTTGGAAAAATTGATAAGTCCCCACAGTTCCCCTTTGTAGAACACAAACATTACCATCGAAAAAGTGTTGGAAAACTGACATTTTTAAAATTCAACTTCTCAAATTTGAACTGCAAAATGCACAGACATCCTTCTGTTGGTAAATGGTGTGTTTGAGTCCATACCTACATTTAATATAAGGACAGATAAAGGTTTTACATACATAAAATTATAAATGAAATTACATACATAAAAATTCCTCTATTATAGGTATATACCATATATATAAATATACCAAATGCAGCTTTATACACCCTGGTTTTCAGACAAAAATTAAGTTGAGGAGGGAAACACATCTAACTGTATTAGTGTTTTTCAGTCTCCAGCTTTTTACCTGTTAAATAAACCTTAAACATGAGTGTTTTAGTCCAAACTCCAGCATGTTACTTTTACAAAGAGCCCATTATTTTATCTGTACTTCAAATAGTTGAGGAACAACTGGACTTTTTTTTTCTTTATTTTCAATTTTTTCAGGCGTTTTAAGCCAAAATCATCTCAGAATTTTAAAAGTTAACCCCTACACAGAGGTTCATTGCTAGAGTTTTGGTATTTGGAGAGTTTTTTTAAATATATTTTTTGCTGATTAGCAGAGAAACAAACATGCCCTTTTCGTCTCTCCACTTTCACAGAACAAAGAGCCAGAGTCGTCCATAAAAAGTCCCTTTAACAACACTTTACTGCCTGTTAAAAAATATGGTACTTATTACCAGTGGTACTGTGAACTGACCGTCACCACCGTGGTTGAAATTTGAACGGCACAATTAGGAGCAATCAGAGGCTGGAATAATAAAAAAAAAAAAAATGACAGTTTCATTTCCTGGAGTTTTTTTTTCTTTCTTTATTTTTATTATTATTCCACTTTTTATTTGCATGGATGCTGGAAACAAGTCAGTATTTTTAGCAAATCAAATCAACGACAAAGCATTTGCTGTAAATGAAGACGAGTACAGATACATGCCCTGGCTGTGGGCGACTGGGCAGCGTCAGGCCTTTCAAGACATGCAGCCAGACGTGGGATTGTACACCAATAATAAAATCATTTGTCCTTTCTAAAGTGACTCTCTAGAAATAGTGCATTTCATTTTTCAGCAAACATTCTTCTTTTCATGTTCGGACAAACTAACAGGCAAAGTGTGTTTATACAATAGAGGAAGCTCTGATTATCAAATATCTCCTTTGCTAAGAGCAAAGTGCTACGGAAAATAAATTTTTAGACACAGGAAATAGGATTTTGGTCAAAAATTTTGTTAATATACAACAAAAAAAGCTTGATACTGTTCTACTGTGCTAAATTATTAAAATGTACTATATGGAAAAGGCAGAGCGGGGAATATGTATGTAGATGATTTCAGAAACATATTCAATGACACCGTAAACAACTAAAGCAACGCAGTAACAGTGTCGTCTTATTACTATAACCTTTGTCAAATGTAATTATGTGAAATCAAAGGCATGAAAAGACTACATTTAATCAAAAACATTTAGCGAGAGGCCACAAGCACGCACGCGCACGCGTACGTGCACGTGCACTGATGGGGGGAAAGGGAAGAGGAGCTGCTACACATCACTGACTGGAATAAATGTTTTTCTTCAGTTTCTTATGGTTCAGACACATTAGGCACAAAGTAAAACACTGTAAAACATGTGTACAGAGTGATGGGGAGAGGAGGAGAGGAGGAGGAGAGGGGAGGAGAGGGGAGGAGAGGGGAGGAGGAGCGAGGGGAGGGGAGAGGGGGGGACAGGAGAGGAGGAGGAGGGAGGTGAGGTGAGGAGGAGGAGGTGGGGAGGGAGGAGAGGGGAGGGAGGAGAGGGGAGGGGACAGGAGAGGAGGAGGAGGAGAGGGGAGGAGTTGGGGAGGAGAGGGGAGGAGAGGGGAGGGAGGTGAGGGGAGGAGGAGGGAGGAGGAGCAAGGGGAGGGGAGAGGAGGGGACAGGAGAGGAGGAGGAGGGAGGTGAGGGGAGGAGGAGGAGGTGGGGAGGGAGGAGAGGGGAGGAGGAGCGAGGGGAGGGGACAGGAGAGGAGAAGGAGGAGAGGGGAGGAGGTGGGGAGGAGAGGGGAGGAGAGGGGAGGGAGGTGAGGGGAGGAGGAGGTAGGAGGAGCAAGGGGAGGGGAGAGGAGGGGACAGGAGAGGAGGAGGAGGGAGGTGAGGGGAGGAGGAGGAGGTGGGGAGGGAGGAGAGGGGAGGAGGAGCGAGGGGAGGGGACAGGAGAGGAGGAGGAGGAGAGGGGAGGAGGTGGGGAGGAGAGGGGAAAGGAGGAGAGGGGAGGAGGAGGGAAAGGAGGAGAGGGGAGGAGGAGGGAAGGGAGGAGACGGGGTGGGGAGGAGGAGGAGAGGGGAGGTGATGTGATTTGAGGGGAGGAGGGAAGGGGAGGGGTTGGGGAGGGGTGAGGAGGAGGAGGAGAAGGGAGGTGATGTGATGTGAGGGGAGGAGGAGGGAAGAGAGGGGAGGAGATGGAAAAGGAGCAGAGCAGAGGAGGTGTAGATGGTAGTTTTTCCAGTGAACTGTATCAACACCAGTGTTTTAAAACAGAGTTTATGAAACGCTTGAGGGTTGATGGTTTGTTTGTTTGTTTGTTTGTTTTAAATCAGATCCTGGAAAATGAACTTATCAATAAGGTAATCAATACTGAAGAATCAAAGCACACTTGTTCAGTTTGGTGTTTGACGACACTAGAGCCACGAGTAAGAATGTTTTAACCCAAACATCTACCGTCCACCAAACCTACTGAAACATGCTTTAGTCCCAGAGGTGGTTACCATGGAAACACCATCATCTTCTACAACACTCACTCACCCACCAGTGAAAACCTATGGAGTTGGTTAATGACAGTGGATGATTTATGTTCAGTTATTGACATATCTTACTGAAAAACTGACCGTTCCTTCCATTTTCTCAGTTTTTTATATAATAACTTTTTAATTTACTCTGAGCTTTAATTAACATCGAAATGATCTGTGAATGAAATATAGGAAAATCCATAATTTACACTGAAAAAAATCAAACTAAATTGGATAATATTTCAATAAATGGTGAGAAATCACTTACGAAATGTGAAAAAATACAGGAAAAAATCCATTTGGGAACTGACACAAATGTCACATTGGTTTTAAAATGGGTTAAAGTGATAAAAGTTTGTTTTAAGGGATGGATAATAATGATTTGTTTTTAAAAATGCTGAATCCAAAAATATTTCTTGACCATTAAGTGATGAGGAATAAAATGCTAGTCAAAATTGAAATGTAAGGTACATGTTACCTATTAATTAGATAACCCCTTAACACCTGAATTTAAATATTACATATATAAAAAGAAAAATTACCACATTAACACAGCTTCATCCATTATGATCTATCTGATTAAAAATTTGAACACAATGAAATGAAACAGTTGTTAACAATTGTTTTGTTGAATTTCTTCCAGATGTTGAATAAATATTTTAATTACATATATATTCATATATATTTATTTTCGTAGAGTTTTTGAAGATATTTTGGGTTTTTTATAACTTGTTTGTGCTAGTTATTTTGTTGTTCTGAATTTTAGTGTGTTTTAATGTGTTTCTTCATACATTTTCATAGAAAATTTGAATACAAAAAAGAAAACCAGAGACAGAACAGTCAAATTGACATAAAGTGTTTTGATCACAGAAATAAAAATTAATCCAACGCAACCCTGAGATTAATCGGATTAAACATTTTAATCATTTGACTGCCCTAAAAATGTCAACGTGAAATTAAGTGGCAATAATTAATGTGGCTATAGCACATCCAAAAAGTAGATTTTTTTTTTGTATGTTGCATATTTGCAACAGTAGGTGGTAAGGGGTTACATTATTAGAGTTGATATTAGCAACACAACTGGTCTTTGTTAGTTACTATGAAGCAGTTATTGACTATATGACCATGTTTAACAGCTGCAGGTTGTCCTCAATGACCTCCACTAAGAACTTAAACTGTTCGATAGGAACTGTCCTTCATATGATTCTAATGACGCATTTCCACAGTGTTTCCATTACAAGGTAGGACTGACTTTACAGTACCTGGTCATCATAGTGACAGTACTGACTTTACAGTACTTGGTCGTCATAGCGACAGTACTGACTTTACAGTACCTGGTCATCATAGTGACAGTACTGACTTTACAGTACTTGGTCGTCATAGCGACAGTACTGACTTTACAGTACCTGGTCATCACATAGCGACAGTACTGACTTTACAGTACCTGGTCATCATAGCGACAGTACTGACTTTACGGTACTTGGTCGTCATAGCGACAGTACTGACTTTACAGTACCCAGGTCATCACATAGCGACAGTACTGACTTTACAGTACTTGGTCATCATAGCGCCAGTACTGACTTTACAGTACCATCCAGTTACTACAGTATCTGTAATGGAAACGCTCTCAAGGAATACATGGTACCCAGCACCAGGGCTGTATTTTGGACTGGGCCAGTGGGGCCCAAAGTGAATCAGGTGCTGATGCCAATTGCAACATCAGAGGGCCTCTATTCTCTAGTCCAGGGGTGCTCAGTCCTGGTCCCCCAGAGCTACTATCCTACATGTTTTAGATGTATCCCTCTTCCAACACACCTGACGGTCATTATCAGTCTTCTGCAGAGTTTTATGACAGGTTTATTATTTGAATCAGGTGTGTTGGAAGGAGGATACATCTAAAACATGCAGGATAGTAGCTCTGGAGGAGCAGGACTGAGCAGCCCTGGACTAGGATCTGATGAGTACTCACACTGTTCTAGGACATATGTGAAGAGAACCCAGAGAGAAGAGTGATGGGAATTGGTCGCAGAGGACAGGGATGGGAATCAGACCCCTGGGCTATGGGGTCCAGCAATCAGAGGGTTTGACCTGCCAACAACAAACTGTGAAGGGGAACGGTCTTTGTCCAGACTGGCTCGAATTAAAAATGAGCTCAGGGTGAAAATGTGCCAAAATCACTCTCCCTTCTTACAACAGACTCAGAGTTTGTTCAACAGCTCAACTTTGATGAGTTAGTGGATGACTTTACAAGAAGGAAGAGCAGGAAGAAACCTTTTTTTTTTTTGGGAGGGGGGGGGGGGGGGGGTAGATCTCCTGGTCCTGGGGCCTAGACACCCCAAAATCCGGCCCTGCATCAAGTTGATACCATGTAGTGGAAACGTGGCATTAGAATAACAAATAAATCACAAATATGCTACGAATATAGAAACTAATATGAATGTAGTTAATGGTGAGAACCTTAAAGTGTGAACAAATGACTAATGAACTAATGACCCCCGCCCCAGAGAAACATGAAAATCCAGTTTGTTTTGACTGTATTAGGGTCAATGGTCTGTGTGGATGGATGGAGGGGTAAGGTGGGCCCAGCGGTGGTGGGGGACCAAAGGGGGGGTCGTCTTTCAGGGGAAGTTGGTAGGGAAAAGGCTGAGAGGTTGGCTGTCGTTGGTGGGCAGGGGGGAGCGGTAACCCTCAAAGGTGCGGGGGATGCTGCCGCTGGTGGAACCCGAACTGTTACTGAGGGTCTCGATGCTGCCCTCCCTCTGCAGCTCTGTAGGGTGAGAGACAAATATAGACAGAGAGAGAGAGAGAGAGAGAGAGAGAGAGAGAGAGAGAGGCCTTATGTTAGATGCATTCTATCATTACACTCATACACAACTCATTTCAGCTACATTCATATTGATATTGAACTGATAATAACTGTTGATGATACGCGATGAAAAATTATAGTTTTAGTAAAATGTCCACATTGTATCCAGGGGTGTTACTGGGGCCTCTTGAACCTCTGAGCAAAAAAACACCCCAAAAACCCTAAGGTCCCCATCCTAACGTCACAAAAAAAGAGAATTTTTTTTTTTTTAATTTCCAGGACGATGAAAATTTAAAAATAGATGAATTCAGTTTTTATCGTGAAGTCCAACAGATGAACCTGAAAAACCAGAGTGATGAATAATCACCATTATAAATAATCTAAGACAAATATATAAAAACATGAACATTTCTTTATATATATATATATATATATATATATATATATATATAATTTTTTTTTAAATATACTTTCTGGTTTATCTGTCCTCAAACCCTGCAGGAAGTGACAATAATGTGACAAAAACTTATTTTACAGTTATCTACATAAAAACAGTCAAGTGTTTGATTTAATTTAATTTTATTTCATTTAAAACCTACACCAGTACGACTGCTGCGGGAGCCTTGGGTCTGACTCACAGACCTTCATCCATATAAAATCCAGTGAAATGAAAGATTCATCAACCAATATTCTTTTTATTTACACTTATATATGTTCCGTAAATATATATATATATTTTTTTTCCCTTTCGAAGTGATACAATTTTCAATTATAAAGCACTTCAATATCACATGTTTTGCACAAACATAATTAAATAGAGTGATAGAATAACCCAGGATGACAGATAAAACAGGGCCTTTCATAGCACAAAGCTTCTTCCTGTTTTTCACCATCGCTGCACAAGGTGCGGCTAACTGTCATGAGCACAGGAAGTTCACATCTGTGGGATTAAACCACATAAACTGTTATTCTAGGACACAACCAGACTGTTCAGCTTTCCAAACATGCTCAAGGTGACACTGAGCATTTCTCTGACATTTCACGAAACACCTGCGTCCTTCAACCGATCAACATCCCTCAGCGTGGACTGCCCAGAGAGCTCCGCATAAGGAACCTATTATTGTTATTACAAGCTGTAAACCATATCTGTCAATATGTACGCAGAATACTGTGTGTGTAAATGGCAGTAGAATATTAAGAGTGTGATGCATGTAGTGATGGTGATGTCCTTCAGGTGTTTGGTTGTATTTATCTGCTGGTGTTGTCTGGGCGCTCTGCTGACAAAGGTAATAACCCTGAAAATGTGCAGCACTATGCATCTACAGTGGAATATAATGACCAGAGTACAAGACTGGAGAGAGACTATGAAGTGTATTTGTTGTCTAAAGTGTGGAGCGACAGTGACTGGGGCTGTCAAACACAAAAAGACAGAGAAAAAAAAAGAGTCCAGAGAAGAGGCTGGAATTGTTTCCTGTTATGGCCAATTTATGCTCAGAAACTAAGTAGTCTGCAAACTGTCGCAGATAGATCGCAGGGTTTGCGTGCACCTCCCAAAAAGTGTAACTACCTCAGATACAGTAGCATCACATACAAGACAGGAAAAGAGGCCTCTGATTGGTCCATTCTACATCCACCCCATACGTACTTCCACTTCCCTACTTTTCCATCTTGTCTTGTGTACATGAGCTGCATTGTTGAAGACGACCAATGTGGTCACACATGCAACCTACTTTGTCAAAAGTGCGAGTAAAAAAAAAATTGAGGTTGCACCAGTGCGACCGTAGAAGTCTCTGAGTGAACAACAAGAGACAGGACTCACTAGTTCCATGCCAGTTCATGCAGATGGGCGTGGTTTGGGTTGTATGTAGTGGTGCAGTAGACCTGAGAGTCGTGCACGCTGCCGAGTATGTTCTAATAACGGTGTAATTTGTCATCAACACATACACTTTGCATCAGCTATATGCCAGACATGGGGACTTGAGTCTGAGACTTGGACTTGAGTCACACTTAAGTCACACAAACAAAGACTTGTGACTTAACTTTAGACTTGTGTGATATGACTCGTGAGTTCATTATCATGGAAGTGATTATTTTATTATTTAATTTGTGTTAGTTTTTCCCATGTGTTTCCTGACATTAATGGAAAATCACAGGTAGAAATAATAGTTTCCCTCCCTTGATATTTGTGCAAAGCTTTGTAATGAGTGTATGCTGCCACAGGGTTCAAATTACAAATACATTGTATTTGTGATTTGATCAAAATACATTGATCAAATGTAAGCAAAGCTTTTGGGATGTTTCTTCACATTGCACATGCATTGTTCTGATCAATTTTGATGGTGTTGTGTGAAATAACAGAGTTTATAGTACAGTAAGGCCTACATGCTTTCAACACACTTAATTACTACATACTTAATCCAAAACATACAGCAATGCAGTATTATCTCAAATAGCATCTAATGTGAAAACGT
The DNA here is from genome assembly GCA_020466265.1 of Siphamia tubifer. NCBI lineage: Eukaryota > Metazoa > Chordata > Actinopteri > Kurtiformes > Apogonidae > Siphamia > Siphamia tubifer. The sequence continues at coordinate 10,877,334 of CM035795.1, forward strand.
TCATTTCAGCCATTGGAGACTTGACTTGGACTTGTAAAAAGTGACTTGTGAATATCTCTGCTATATGCTAACGACACTGTGCAGCTGTTATTTGTAGTGCAGACGACCACATAAAGAACTTTATGTTACAAATCAATATTGTCTGTATGGACAACGATAAAAAAAAAAGTGAACATATAAAACTGCAATACAGTTGAAAAATACATTGCATTTAACTTTTGTGCTGGTGCACTGAAGAAAAAAAGTTAGTCTAGAGTCCTGCAAATTCTGTACGACTCCAGTTCAAACCACTATTCGGAGTATAAGTCTGCGCCCCTTCCGTGAGGCTCATGGTGCCTGAGATCGGAAAATTAATGAATGGTATTCAATGGGAAATAAAATGCTAAAATGGTATCTGGTTTGTCATGTGACCTGAATCACACACATGTTGTACCTCATTATAAATGATAATTGTTGATGTGTGTTTCAACTGCTTCTGTTAAACAACAGCTGATTCATTTGTGAGTAAAACCTTTTAATAATTTGGACTACACGCCTGTGACGTCACCACAGACTCCACAGCTGAGCAGAGTGTGACGTCACATACACCACGCATTGTAGTCTCTTACTAAGTCCACATAAAACCTAACGTCATATTTGCTTCCCATCAAAAACAGGTGGTCTGTCTATGACACATCAAATATTTCTTATTAACTGCTATCATATATGAATTTCAGAGCACTTGTCAAACAGAATCAGAATTTATCTTATCTTGACTCACTCCATTCACTCCCATTCAAATTTTTTGTGAGCTAAGCACCCATAGACCGGAAGTAGAAGGGCGTGACTTAGCCTTTCCATAAAGACAGTACCTACTCAAATAATTCATGGAGGGAGATAGGGCAGAATGTGGGTATGGATTTACCGAGTGCAAAACCAGAAAATAAATACTCCACCCACAACCCCCTGTACTAGTGAATTTGTGAGAGTGCCCCTTTTACATTGTGGTGGTCAATAACATGTACTCCACCTACTGCAAAATTGGGCATTAATTACAAAGATCAGTGACAAGTTAACTGCGACATTTTGCTGCGAGAGCATGCAGAGCCCTTTAGACTTGAACTACAATCAGACACAGAAAGAGGACTCACATTTATCGTGTTTATATGAGTGTTTTTATTCCTGTTTAATTCAGAGCAAAGGTTAGTTTCACTTTAAGACGACCATGTAAGCGCCCAATTCCAGTTGAAAATGATAATTCTAAATTAAACTTAATTCTAAATAAAGTTACTAGTTCATTCTGATCTTAATTGCGAATTTGATCATTTCTGTGCCATGTAAACAGTTACTTCTTTTTTAACATTACTCTTGTCGTTCTGCACATGCTCCTGGTCTTGTCACGTTGACGCACATATTCTGCTGTCGGCTTTAGTTTGGCGATTCCTATGGTTGATTCAGTCGAGCTGCTCCTTTGTAATTATATAAAAAGTGCAAAAATCATATGTAGTATCTGGTCTAACATGTTAAAACAAATGCAAAACAGGAAGTGGACACGATGATTTCCTTCCAGTAGACATCCAGACTTTAAGTGTTCATTCTGTCTAATCAGAACCCTCTGTACCTCCAGCTCTGAAAGACCAATTAACTAGACTGGAATACACCCGTTTCCATGTACTTCTGCAAGAATTGGTTTGCCCCGGCCAACTGAATGAAACACACATGTGACACCCCACCCCCTTCCCCCATACCTCGACAGATCAATACCAAAATTTAATTGTGTGTTCTGTATGCCAGTATCAAATTCTAAAAAATTCAGCCAAATCCATCCCTATGTTTTCGAGTTATGTTGCTAACAGTCAAACAAACAAAATACAGACTAGAAAAGTACTGAGAGTGTAGACTCAGCCAAGACAAGCCCCCCCCCCCAAATATTTATTTGTGTGCCCCTCCTCCTCCGATCACCACCAAACTTTTATCACTTGTTCCTTGTGCCAGCATCAACATTTACTGAAATCTTCAGCCAAAACTATCGATAACTTTTTGACTTATGTTGCACACAGACAACCAAACAAACAAAAAACAAACTAGAAGGTCACACAGAGCGTGGTAACTTCGTGAATGATATGAAATCTGTCATCTTGGCCAATCACAAATACATCATTATCAGTCATTATGTTAAATCACCCATACATATTAAAAACGGCAAATCTCTGTTGTGACGTTGATGTGAAAATTCAATATGGCGTCAGACAAGAAGTAGTAGTGAGTCGATTCAGCTGAAATGCGGTCTGTTTAATCCATGTATACGTCTCCTTGTCCATGCCAAATTTCAAAATGATCTGTTAAGAATTGGTGACACTAGAGTGAGAACAGAGGAAATATGTACGCTCACACAAATTCAATATGGAGTCAGACCAGAAGTAGTGAGTCGCTTCAGCTGAAATTCAGTCAGTTTCCTCCTTGTATGTTCCTCCTTTTACATGCTAAATGCCAGAATGATCCGTCAAGAATTGACAACGCTAGAATGCGAAAAGTGGATATGTGCACGCACACACAAACAGACAAACCGTTGAAGCAACATAGCAGCCAAGCAGATAAATGCTGGTAAAAACATAATCTCCTTGGTGGAGGTAATAAAGCTTTTCCATTTTATTTGTAAAGGACCGTGTACAAAAGATCTATAAATGTTGCTATTGGAGGCGTTTTACCAGACTTAGCCTGAGGCTCGTTTTCATATGTGGCAGGTAACATGTAACAGAGCACAAAATGTCATGGAAGAAAAACCCCAGCTAAACACTGTCCACAAGCAAACAAAAGCACAAAACAGATGCTTGTAAAATGGGTAAAAACCCATAGATCAGTCCTTTTAGAGTTTTCATTTGGGACGTTAATACCTGCCAATTCTAGAGGAGCTTTGGGATTACTTTATCACCTTCATATGTGTGTGGAACCTTCTGCTTTATGAGGACTTCCAGTAAAAAAACAAGTTAAAGTGTTTATAGGGTTTTATCATTTGCATAAATTAGCATATTTAACAGATTTTGCCTACATTTATATTTAACCCTGGACTTTGGTCCCTATGATGTCAGAGGTCCCCATGGCATGACTGTGTAAACAAATCAATGTCCCCATAAAGATAGGAAAACAAGCACCCACACACGTCTTTCATTTGGTAGGTTTAGTTGGACCACTGGTCGCATTTTCTGCTTCTGTTACTAAGACATTAGTGTCTTTGTAGAACTGATCCATAATAAAACACATGGACTAATGATTTTTAAAAATGATTATGATTATTATTATTTATTTCAGTTAATAATATGATAATCATACATTATAGTATTATATTATAATGTATGATTTTGTGATTATCTTGATGATCATAATTACATTTCACGGTCATTATTTTTGCTACCTTTATGATTGAAAATGCTGGCATGATTGGTTCTGTGGGTGGGATGGAATTTATTGAGGAAACTTGTACTGTAGTATTCTTTAATAATTGTCAAAACTGTCAAAAACAATAAAAAAAATACTTAAAAAGACAAACTGAGGCAGAATATTGTTAAAATGACCCTTATTTTCTTTATGAAATTTCACTTTTTTTTTGCATTTGGATAATTTACAAAAGTATTTTCATAATTTAATGGCTTTTTTTTCCCACTAAAACTATGACAAAAATTTGCAGTTGTCATTATTTATAGATTATTATGTTTTTATTTTACTGGTCCGATCCATTGGAGATTAAATCAGGCTGAATGTGGCCCCTGAAGAAAAAGAGTTTGAGACCCCTGATTTACATCGTTTATGGGGGCGGGGCTTATGTGCCTTGGCGGAGTCTTTTTGGGCAATTGTTACTATTGTTAGGTGGAATTAATCTACTAACTGAGGGAAACGACTAGAAATCACTCATGATTCTATCTATATACTCTTCAGTGTATTTTACTCACTCTGACGAGGACATCGCAATAATCTGTCTGTCCATCTGAATACACTCTGGATAATAAACCTAGATGAAACTGAACATATTTGATAAATATGACCTTTTTTTACTCCATTTTCCAAATGAAGACACTGTTTTGAGGATATTTGACTAGCTCCTACAAGTCCATTACAGCCATCTGTTTGTCCATTTGAATATGTTAAAGAGTGTATTCAGCAGATACACTCACTGAATGTACGCCAAATGCACTCAAAACAAATTCAGTGCGACTTCAAACAGCTGAAGACATTTTCTGGTGGAAACACGAAGCACACAGATTACCAGGAATTATTTTATCCAGGGAAAGAAGTGTCTGGTAAAAATTCCTTGCAATGTGGTGGAAAAGGAGCCAATCACATTTTGTTAAATTTTAACAACCTTTCCTAGCCAACCATGCGGAGGTTGCCAAACCATAAAGTCACAATAAAAGTGAAAATGGCCTCCAATAAAAGACAAATAAACCAGTGTTATGAGTATCAGAGTGAACTGCTGAGGGTCAATAATTGGCTTAAGTTGTCTCATTTAATACTGAACGCTAAGAAAACAGTCTCTATGTGTATTTCTATTGGTAATAAGTCTGTGAATTATCTGGTTGAGGTGAGGATTAAAAATGAAATAGTTATTGAGATATTTGGGTTTTGTATGAGATCAGAACTTCAAATGTTATGAAAAAGTGCAACACATCTGCAAGAAGATCAGCCCATCCCTGCCAGTACTCTACAACCAATAGACCTGACAGGAAGCATATGGTGTATTGCAGAGGTGTTCAACCCTCGTCTTTGGGGCCAACTGTCCTGCATGTTTTAGATGTCACCCTGCTCCAACACACCTGATTCAAATGATCACCTCTGACACCTGATAACGATAACCAGGTGTGTTGAAGCAGGGTGACATCTAAGGCTCCGTCCACACAGCAACTTTTTCAACTGAATCTGATACAGTTTATTATCATTTTGGCCTCACATCCTAACAGCAACGACCTTTTGGGTGTCCCAAAAACGCTATCTTTTGAGAACAGGTTCCAGAGTAGAAAGATCTGACAACAGTTCTGTTACGTTGGTGTGTGGACGAGTAAAATGTGAAACATCTGTGATCGACGGGCAGCAGTGGCTCAGTTGGTAGAGTGGGTCACTCAATGACCGAGAGGTTGGTGGTTCACGTCCCGGCTCTGGCTGTCCACATGTCGAAGTGTCCTTGGGCAAGATACTGAACCCTGACTTAGGCCCCCAGTAGGACTGACCTTAGACCTTAGAAACCTACTTGTGTATGAGTGTGTGTGTGAATGGGTGAATGTGAGGCTAATGTAATGCGCTTTGAGCACCATGAAGGTGGAAAAGCGCTATATAAGTGCAGTCCATTTACCATTTACATCATGACCACATGACCAGAACAAATAGCAGCTTCACGCAAAACATTCATGTATAAACCAGACAGTGACTGTCATGGTGGGCGCCTGAGTAGTGGTGGTAGCAGAGCTGCAATCACTGCTCAGTTTACTGGTGTTATTGAAGGAAAATCTACTGATGTTAAAGCAACAAGACGAGCAGCAGAGACGCCTACACATGCCTTCTGAATGTTGTTTATTTCTGGGGTGTGTTTGGCGCTGGTATTGAGCTCCGGACGTCACGTGACTTTTAGTGTATGGATGCCATGTTGGCAGTCAACATGACGAACGCGGCGCCGCTGTAAACATTATGGCAGGAAATATCTTCGCACCATCGGAGTGCACATCGAACTTCAGTTCACGTGAAATTCAGATTTATATGCATAAATTGGACAGATTAAATATAACAGACCCGTATAACCTGTATAACAGGCATCACAGGCTGGTCACGTGACCAGCACCCCTGGGGTGCTTTTCAAAAGTATCTCCTGAAGAAGAAGACATCCTCAATTTGCAGTAGCCTATTGCTAACATCTATAGCTACCCGTCAGTTTACACAGGGAACTCTCTGAGAGCCTCCAAGAGCCTGGAGGCTTATAACTGGACTCAAGTCTGGCTTTGTTTCAAACATTCAGTTGTGGAATATTAAATCCAAAAACTGTAGCATCATCACTGGAAGGGTAAGTGTTAAATTATCCCAGTTTAATAGAAAGTGTCTCATTAGCATGTTTGTTTATTAGCTGTGCTAGCTACATCATGCAGCCGGCATTGCTTCGTCACCTTTGTTTCCATGTAGGAAAAGAAAAAAAAGCTTCCCATGTCGGTCGTGAGACATACCCACGGACCATTTTAAACAGCAATGACTGAAATAATAACCCTTACGTATCAGCTGATCATTTGTCAGCTGTGTCCCTGACTCCCATAATTATTTGTGCTGTAACTACATATTCCCGAACTTAGTTGCAAGTTTGTATTTTTGTGATGTCTCTGCTACCAGTATCTGTCAATCCAACACGATTACTGCCAAGATGGCTACGTCAACTTTTTTGTTGTTGTCACGGGACCAGCCGGTGACGTCACCTGAAGGAGCTCAATAAGCCGGTATTAGCGTGACCAGGTGTCTCGTGTTGCATGTGATTTCACGGTTTTTCGTTCACATTTACCCCGTCACGCAAATTGAGACCGTGTCGTACAATTATGGTTTTATTGGTAATATTATATTTGTGACCCGTGCTGTACTCGCCACGGCCAATGTGAAAACGGTAGGTCTACATAAATGAGGTACATGAGAACGAAAAAGCGTGAAGTGACGTGCAACACAGGACATCTGGTCACCCTAATACAGACTTATACCAGCGTAAAACACACCCCAGAATTAAACAACAACCAGTCACCCTAGCTGGTATGTGCATGCGCTTAACTTCTTCTTTTGTTCTGATGTATTCAGTGGGGCTGTCTTACAGCGCACCTCGAGGTGTGGCATGTTTTCAACACTCGTTTCATTTTCATGTTGACGTGATACATTACTTACAGGAGTCATTCCATGGTTATTTCATTAATATTATGGTGTTCTCCATTGTTATTGAATACATTGTGTGTTGGTTCTATTTAAAAAAAAACGTCCGGATTGTTTTGTTTCCAGCTGTTTTTGGAGGATAGAAAAATTATTTGACATCAAACCACAGAGTTTACCAGTACTTCCACATACATGTCCATGACGCAATGACGAGCCATCTCTGATTGGCTCAGAATGTGTGAAGGAACACTCCCCGTCCCCTCTCTATGTGTGTTTACCAGAGTAGCATAGGTTTCATGCCGTTGCTTGTTCTGAAAATGTGCAGGAAAAATGAGGCTTTATTTCCACAGAGAGCACATGAACCAGTTTAATCCGCCATTTTCTCAAGTTTGTGCAACAGCTACTGTGGCGCCGTCTTCTCTTGTAGATGCTAATGCTAATGCTACTTCAGATTCAGGTCTTAACCTCACGTGGGTGATGCTAAAGTCCGTCTGACGTCAGATGGACCAGCTGTTTCTTGGTCCCTCGTTCCTCTTGTTGTTTTCTGTGAATGCAGTATGCAGCCAGTGGAGGTGATGAACCACTGTCAAAGGCAGCATGTGTTGGTAACTCGGGGTGACCCATCAGATTCCAAAAAGAGCTTGGAAAAGTGACACCTTTAACTGTTTCCAGTGTGAATGCGAGATTTTTTCTATCTAGTACGAAAGGAAACCTCATTGTGTTGCTGAGTGGACGGGGCCTAAAACATGCAGGACAGTCGGCCCCGAAAACCAAGGTTGAAGACCTCTGGTGTTTTGCATATTGCATGGCCTGGGCAGATGTTTCTCATTTCTTGTTCAAAATTAGAAGTCATAGTGCAGTTCCTAGTCCTTTTGGAGGTCAGTGTCCTGATGGCCTGGTGGGAATGGGTGGGGGTTGGACTATCAAAACTGGATGACCTGATTACTTTCTTTTTTAAGACTCTGCATACAGCACTAAAATAAAAGTTATGATGTAGCTGTTATCTGCTCTGATGGACGAGTTCTTTCCAGTATCACTTTAAAACAGTTTCCACTGCTGCACTTTTAACTGTGCCAGAAACTAAGCAATAAATTCCTGTTGTGTTGGAGGTGACAGCGAACTGCACACGGCTGTCAGTCAAACTTGTACTGCAGAAGCCATCAGTGACCTTCACATGAACACAATGGCTAATTACCTTAAAAACTCTTTGCAATTTCATGACATGAAACCGCATATGCATGTTTAATAGGTTCTGCAGATTTCCAGATTCCTTTATGGATACTGTCTTTGGCATAGCGGGTATACAGGAAGCTTCTTACTTAGCCCAGGAAACCCAATACAAACCACAACTGTTATTATCCCGGCTAACACGCACTACTGTGCCACTCTGCTGTTATTCCAGCCCACCACCAACAGCCCTCCTTCTACTTTCTTTCTCTGACACCACACAGGAGAACTGCAGCCTGGTCTGTGTTCTAATAATGTACACAGATGATTCACTGCAAAGGATGTAAATGTCTTACAAATGTATTTTAATTTTTATTCAGATGTATTCACACATGTTTCATTCAAGACATGAACAAATGTTTGGAAGGTCAATGTTTTCATTCATCACATTTATCAGTTCTGTCGATACGTTGGGAAATGGATCTAATATTTGTTTTGTTTGTCTGTCTGTCTGTCTACACACACTCACACACACACACACACACACACACACACACACTGGTTTCCATGTCTCATTAGGTAAAGTATCCATTGGGTAAAGAGCATAAACACAACTGTTTTTTGTTGTTGTTGAATAAATAAATAATTTTTTTGAATAAAAAAAATAGATAAAACAATAAAATTAAGTTAAAATTAAAAATGAAATAAATGGAAAAGTAAACATCTTAAAATAAATAAAGAAATATTTTTTAAGTTAACAAGTATAAAAACATATTAAATGAAATAATCAGATTAAATTAAATAATAAGAAAATTATTAGTTTCCTCCATGCTTTATGGGGGCTTCCAGAACAAAAAACATGCTAATGTGTTTATAGGGGACATCATTTGCATACTTCACACAGATTATACCTTCATGTATATTTAACCCTCGTGGGGACCTGAATTTTGGTCCCCATCATATTAGAGGTCCCTGTTGGTATGACTCCATAAACTGAATAATGTCCCTATAAAGATAGATACACACACATACACAAACACACACACACACACACACACACACACACACACACCAGTGCTTGGGTTTATCTTTAAGAATATGGGTCATCTGTAATGATATCAATTTTCCAGCCGTGGCTCCAGGCTAAAGCAGAGACAAGTGCTGGAGCCAGAGAGACTGATGCTGGGCTCCAGCTGCACTACGCCAGCTCCTCAGCCTGAAGCCCACACAAACCACTGTGACACCCAGGGGTGCCACATGAACAACAAACTTTACCACATCACTGTCCACACAACAACAAACTCAGAACAAACTGCTGCACTTTAGCAGAATGTTTAGGCTTTTGTTCACATACTCTTCCTGTCACAACTACAGCTATTTTGTTTAGATTTTTTGTTAATTTATATTTTATTATTAATTATCTTGTTATCCACAGGTAAACATTTTAAATGATGTCCCTACTGCCTGACTGCTGCTGAGGCTGCTTACACAGCCCTAAATGTTTTAAATGTCTGTGTTCAGCCCTGGCTATAACAAATCTATTTTGTATCTTTGTCACATTTTAGTTATATTCGAAGTGCGAACAGTGACCAGCACCAATATTCATTGATAATAGCAACATGACAGATGAAGAGCCACAACACGCAGAGGAGAGTGCAAGTTGCCATGAGGACAAGGGCGAAACTGACCAGAGAACTGAAAGCTCAGCAGCATCAGCAGTCATTAATTGTAACTTCACAACATCTAAATCTAATTTAAATGATGTGATCATATACTGTAGCCTAAAAAATGTAAACAGCCCTAAAAGTTACATTATCATTTGCTATTACACGTCATTGTTTTATACACATCATTTTATTATTATTGTGTTATTTTTCTACTCTCCACGTTCAACAAGGTTATTTTAATATATGTACATTTGTAGGCCTGTGTTTATTTGTTGCTGTGGCAACATCTCTACATTCAACAGTGGCCTATTTTAAGGAAACATTTGTATGTGTATTGCGCACATAATGACATTTGATTAACATTAATTAATACTTGAATAACATTCATTTGACAAGCTTTGAAATTCATTAGTTTTTTTACTGACAGCGGAGTGCCAATTTTTTTTAATGTTCCAATTTTACAACTTTCTGCTCTTAATTCTGAAGTCTTTTTTTTTTTTTTTAAAGTGTAGTTTTGTAAAGTGTGACAGCTCATTTTCTCTGTTCAGTCCTTAACATCGGGCCCCTCCCAGCTACAGCTAGCCTTTTTACCAACTGCTAGCCCAGCTGGAGCTGCAGTGTGCCAGTGTTATTGTAAGCTGCTGAACACCCCAGTAAAGCCCTAAAGGCCCTTTCTAGTGCTGCCTAATCCACTTCATTGTATGACGCCTACCAGCTATTCAAGCCGTCTTAACCTCTCACGCCCCTGACACAATCCCCCCGCGCTCTAATTTTGGGGATCTTTTCCACTGGGACTGATGTCACTAGGTAAAGTAATATGGTTATTTACAAGGTGGTTTTGTTCAGTGTGATGTGTAGATAATGCTGTTCTGGAGGAAAGCCAATGAAGAAATGGAAACGACTGTGGGCTTTGACTGATATGGGCTTTTAAAGGACGGATGATATATAATTTCTGCATATAGATAGTGGCATAGCTTTAAATATGACATTTTCAATGCCAAAAATAATAGACAATTGAAGTTATAAAGATGATAGTAGCATCTGAACTGGAACCATTTGGATGTAACAGGCAGCGTTGGTCTTCTCAATGGAAAAACTCCTAAAAGGTTCTTAGTTAAATTTGAAATATTGAACTTAAATTGAGTTGATATTGTCTGTCCTTATGTCAGGGGTCTCAAACATGTGGCTCGGGGGCCAAATGCAGCCTGCTGAGGGTTCCAGTGAGGCTCCTGGGATGAATTTACAAAAGTCAATCATTCCACAGTCAAGGCTGTGGAACTGATTTTAGTTCAAGGTCCACATACAGACCAATGTTCTCTAGAGCATGGGTGATAAACATGCGGCCCGGGGGCCAAATCTGGCCCGTCAAAGGGTCCCGTCTGGCCCTTAGGATGATTTAGTCAAATATAAAAATGACATTAATATATTAATAATTTTAATCGAGGTTTCACATTCAGACCAATTCATTCTCATAATAACATATAAATACTCACAAGTCAAACCATTTACATTTTCATATAGTTACACTAAAACAAAGTATAATTTTGCAAAAAATCTGAAAAACTGGAACAAATATGAACAACCTGAAATATCTTAAGAGAAATAAGTACAATTTTAATAATATTCTACCTATTACTAAATGTTTTGTGTATTTCGAAGCTATAATATCACATGGAAATAACAAATTAAAGCCTAATAATGTTAAAATTACACATTCATTTCAGTTTGTTCATGCTAGTCACATTATTTGAAGGAATTTTTTGGAGATATGAACATTCTCATAATGTAAATTGACTTTTTTTGCTCTAAAACATGGACAAACATTTGAGGTTAATTATTATTATATTATTATTAATATTATTATAATTTAATGGGGGTGTTTTGAACTAAATCAAAGACAGATATTTGGAGTTATTATTTACATGATTCTATTATTTTACTGCTCCACTGGAAATCAAATGAGACTGAAAGATGCCCTTGAAAGAAAAAAACTTTGAGACCCCTGATTTGATTGCAACAGGCAGTGTCGGTCTTAAAGGAAAAGCTCCTAAAAGGTTTTTGGTTACATTTTAAATATTAAATTAAAATTACATTTATATTGCCTGTTTTTCTTTCTTTAAAATTCACAAAAAATAAACTCAAATGACAAAAAACTGATTAAAAATATCCTAAACATATTCAAAAAGTCTTGTAAAATACAGAAAAAAAACACAAAAAATTGTGAGAAAATAGCCAAAACATAGGAAAAAAATATAAATTCATTTAATATGTTTATTTGACACCTTCAACAGTTAAAACAAAAACTATAAACAACTGTTCCATTTAACTGTGTTATCATTTTTCAATCAAATTAATCGTGATGATGGATTAATCAGCATTATTAGTTTTGACAGCTTTACAATGAATACATTCTATTCTATTCTATTCTATTCTATTCTATATTCTTACCTCCCTCTCGTCTTCCTTTGACAAAACTCCAACATAAAACTAAAATGTATATAAATATGTCTGTCTTTATGGTGTTGGCTGTGTAAACTAGTTCAGGCCTAATTAACTGTTAATTGACAACACCTGTGAAGTGGAGTGATACGTCTATAGCGCTGAGGCCAAGTACTGTTGGACTATCTATCAATCCTCATGTCTAATCACATGAGGTGTTCAGAACTAACTACTGTACAGTGGTAGAAAAATACCTCATTTGTGAAATAATGCAATAAGAACTACTCTGAAGTCACAGAACATTCTTCTTCTTATTATTATTGTAGAAGCTAGGAATCACAAAGTTTGTAAACAGGTGGTTTATGGGTGGTGCCCACGGAAGTGGGTGTGTACACATTAGTGTATAAAGGTGAGCCTTCAGCAGGGGGTCCGGTAAGGAGAGAATGAGGGTTGGCGGCCGCAATTTTTTTTGACCGCTTTACAGCTTTAACGCTTTGCCGCTTTACCGCTTTACCGCTTTACCGCTTTACCGCTATAACGCTTTAAAGCCTTTTTTCACTTTGTCTTTTCTTTATTTAATGCAATCAGCACTTTTATTACAGTCATGTCTCCTGGTTATCCATTCCGTCATATATCCACCCTGTAATTGCTCTGATCATGTTCAACAAAATAAAACAAAAGAAGCATCAAGAATCTCAGCCTTTGTTTCATCCACTAAAGCATTACAGCGCGTCACAAATTGCCACAGAAAGAAACCAACCTCATACTCTCAGGCGGCAATAGGAACAAGTTGGAAGCCGCAATAATTGTCAACAAATATACAGGCGTTCTGTGAAAAATCATCAAGCTGCACTAGAAGGAGCCAAGTCACCACGCACCGACCACAAAGGAGCCACAGCTAAGTGACACGTCACGCAACCCACTCACCTGGGACAGGTAGGACAGAACCTGCAAATGTTTGTGGAATCCGCCTGGATTGGAATGCATTGTACCGAAATGAAGACTATGTATTAATGGATGTTGCTGAACGTAATTGCGCATTGAGAGTGGCGCAACGTTTTCTGTGCTTTATTGGATGGTGATGTCGGGACTTTGTGGCATAAATAATCAGCAGCTGATGTTGTCAAAAGCCTTGTTGAAATGTTTGGAAAGCATTTGCTCTGTCAATGAATAAAATGCAATGTCGATGGATGAAATTTAAATGTGTTTGCTCTTGAATGAAATGTGATCGTGTTGCCTCATAAAATACAACCTAAAGGAAATGAGTCAAAGAAACGTTGTTGATGAATGTCCAAATATGGAAAAGGAAAAAAGACAAATAAAACTGACGGCCAAAGCACTGGAAAATAAAATCGAACGATTGCAACATGAGCGTAAAAGTGCCGTTAATAAAATCAAAGCGCTTATTCCACAAATGAAAGCGCATATGAAATCAAAGGAAAACGCAAACGAAATTTCCTCACAACTGAATAACTTAAATACTCTGAGTAAAAGGGTTACTGAACTGCACAATGAATTAATGCCACTACTTCCTGATGATGAAGGTAAAAAAACAAAACGAATGGTATTCTAGCATTATGGATTATAGTGATGCGTTCAAGGAACAAGTGGAAACTTGGATAAAGGAAAATTCGCATAAAACCCCAAATAAATCACCACTTCAAATAAGTGCATCTGAGCAACGAAAGGAAATGAAACACGTGGAACAAGTTCCTGATGAAGAGGGTGAAGATTTGTCTGTTTGCCCTCGACTATCTGTTCCAGATCCTCAGAATAAACAACAGCCCAGTGACAGTGTCTCAAATGCAACCAAAAGATCACACTCACATTTATCATTGTCCTCAGCCTCACGTTCATCTGCTTGCTTAAAAATGGAAGCAAACCTTGCAATGTTGGCAGTAAAACAAAAAACATTAAAGGAAAAGCATGTATTGGATGAAGAGGAGTTAAAGCTACGCAAAAGAAAAGAGAAGCTTTTATTGGAAACTGAAATTGCTGAGGAAATGGCAAAACTAAGTGTTATAAAATCAAAGGGCAGCATTGTCAGTAAATCAAGGTCAAAGGCTTCAGATGGGATGAACTCGTATTGTGAAAAGACACATTTAAAACAAGAACTTGATGTCAACGCCACAGAATCTGCCCCATCAATTCCAGTTGAACCAAAATTCAAGGCAAATGAAACCTCACAAATGGCTATGAGGCCAAAGGTCACTCACTTTCCTGATGAAGAAAATATCCCAGGTCCATCATATATGCTCCAACGTTACCTAATAGCTCCTGAAGATCCTGCAAATGTTATACAAACTGACTCATCACAAAATGACAGTGTGCTTGACATAATGAGAAAACAAAATTAAATTACAACCATGTTAATGCAACAACAATGCCTCTCAGCCCTCCCAAAAAGAGAAATTCCCATTTTCGATGGCAATCCACTCAAATACCATTCATTCATGAAAGCATTTGAAAATGGAGTTGAGCGAAACACTCATAACAACTGTGACAGACTTTATTTCCTGGAACAGTACACCAAAGGCCATGCAAAGGAGCTGGTGAGGAGCTGCCAGCACATCGAGTCAACCAGAGGATACCAGAGGGCGAAGGCTCTACTGAAAGAACATTATGGTAATGAACACAAAGTGGCAGCAGCATACATGGAAAGAGCATTGGCATGGCCTCCTATCAGAGCTGAGGATGGGAAGGCCCTACAGGAGTACAGCCTCTTTCTACGTGGATGCTGCAATGCTATGGAGGACGTGCAGTATTTAACTGATCTGGACACCCCAACGAACATGGTAGAAATCGTCAGAAAACTGCCGTACAAATTCCGAGAGGGTTGGAGGAGACATGCATGTGAACTACAAGAAAAACACAATAGGAGAGCACGGTTTGTAGACATTGCCAATTATATTGGAAAAGAAGCGAAAATCTTAACAGACCCCGTGTTTGGCAATATTCAGGACACCACTGTATTCACCAAACAAATCAAACACAAACCTCATCATCGCTCCAGCATCAGGGGAGCCAGCTTCGCTACCACAGTGGATTCTGTTGAGAGAACAGTTCAATCTGTGACTAAAGCTATGGACACAAAACCATCAGCCAAACGACTCTGTCCTTGCTGCACTGCAGAACACACACTGGATGTGTGTGCACGGTTGGGAAAAATGACGCACAAAGAGAAGATTAACTTCCTGAAGGAGAATGGCGCTTGTTTTCGCTGTTTGTGTATAGGGCACATCAGCAAATATTGCCAAAGGAAGATCTCTTGCTCAAGGTGTGGGCAAAGACACCCGACTGTGCTCCATAGGGATAGTGCATCAACGACAGAGAGAAGCGTTCAAGTTACAGTGGACGGCACTCTGTTTTCCAGTGGACTTACAGGGGCTGGTGAGATGGAATGCAAGCTTCCTATTGTGCCAGTCCAAGTGAAAGCTAAGAAGGGAAATAAAATCATCCTTACGTATGCCTTTCTGGATCCAGGAAGCACTGCAGTCTTCTGTACTGAGAGCCTGAAGCAGAAGCTCAATTTGTCAGGAAAGAGAGCTAACATTCTTCTCAGGACCATGGGGCAGGAAAAGATGGTCAGTAGCCACATCATGCCAAAGCTGGAGGTGGCAGCGCTTGAAGACGACCATTTTATTGAATTACCAAAGGCATACACTCAACTGTCTATGCCGGTACACAAAACAAACATACCCACAAATAAGGATCTGACAAGGTGGCCATATTTAAAACACATCTCCTTACCATAGATTGAGGCTGGAATTGATTTGCTGATTGGAACAAATGTCCCACAAGCCATGGAACCACTGGAAGTCATCCGCAGTGAGCACAATGGACCTTATGCTGTAAGGACGGCGTTGGGCTGGACAGTAAATGGACCACTAACAGGAAATGGTGGACAGGCCAATTACTGTGAGCAGGCAGTGACTGTGAATCGTGTGTCCATTGTAAATTTGGATGAACTATGGCATCAGCAATTTAAGATGGATTTTCCAGAATCTGCTGTAGAGGAACAAATGGGTCCATCCAGAGAAGACCTGAGGTTCATGGACATGGTGACAAACTCAGCCAGAAACATCAATGGTCATTGTCAGGTAGCCCTGCCTTTGAAAAATCCGAACCTCAGCATGCCAAATAACAGGAAAGCAGTTGAACAACGTCAAAGCCATTTGAAAAGGAGGCTCCAGAGTAATGATCTGCTGGACAAAGGTTATGCTGAAAGAGTTCCTGATGCGGAGCTTGACAGAAGTGATGGCAAGGTTTGGTACATACCACATCATGGTGTTTACCACCAACAAAGAAAAAACTCAGAGTTAAATGGACTGCATTTATATAGCGCTTTTCCACCTTCATGGTGCTCAAAGCGCTTTACATTAGCCTCTCATTCACACACACATTCATACACCAGTAGGTTTCTAAGGTCTAAGGTCAGTCCTACTGGGGGCCTAAGTCAGGGTTCAGTGTCTTGCCCAAGGACACTTCGACATGTGGACAGCCAGAGACGGGACGCGAACCGCCAACCTCTCGGTCATTGGGCGACCCACTCTACCAACTGAACCACAGCCGCCCTGAACAGAAACCTGAACAGAAACACAATCAAACACAAACAGAGTTGTGTTTGATTGTGGTGCCAGTTATAGAGGACAATCTCTGAATGACGAGTTGTTGCAAGGGCCTGATCTGACCAGCTCACTGATTGGGGTAGTGACCAGGTTCCCCAGGAGAAGAAGGCTCTGGACAAGCAGCTGGCCCAGGTTCCCCAGGAGAAGAAGGCGCTGGACGAGCAGCTGGCCCAGGTTCCCCAGGAGAAGAAGGCGCTGGACGAGCAGCTGGCCCAGGTTCCCCAGGAGAAGAAGGCGCTGGCCCTTTCTTGAATAAAACTCACTCCTACTTGGAAAAAAAAAAAAAAAAGACAAAGACTAGTTGCTTGGACAGACCCATATCCAAGGTGTGTTTGTTGCTGGAAGAGGTGGCATGAGGACGTTGTTGACCTCTACAAGGACTTAATTTGTATTTTTTTTTTACTTATCTGAACTGTCCTCTATTGGTCGTGTAGATGACCAGAAGAAGGAATACTTTTCTACTTTTGCCGGACATTTTTTTGCATTGTTGAAATTGAAATGATTTGTCTCTCATGGTATCGTGTTTTGAAATGTGAATTATTATGTAAGACCTAATAATTAGGGGCTGGTGTGTAGACGCTAGGAATCACAAAGTTTGTAAACAGGTGGTTTATGGGTGGTGCCCACGGAAGTGGGTGTGTACACATTAGTGTATAAAGGTGAGCCTTCAGCAGGGGTCCGGTAAGGAGAGAATGAGGGTTGGCGGCCGCAATTTTAGTTGACCGCTTTACAGCTTTAACGCTTTGCCGCTTTACCGCTATAACGCTTTAAAGCCTTTTTTCACTTTGTCTTTTCTTTATTTAATGCAATCAGCACTTTTATTACAATCAAGTCTCCTGGTTATCCATTCCGTCATATATCCACCCTGTAATTGCTCTGATCATGTTCAACAAAATAAAACCAAAGAAGCATCAAGAATCTCAGCCTTTGTTTCATCCACTAAAGCATTACAGCGCGTCACAAATAGCCACAGAAAGAAACCAACCTCATACTCTCAGGCGGCAATAGGAACAAGTTGGAAGCCGCAATAATTATAAACCAGTATTGTTCCATTCTCCAAACCCACATGCTCCTTTCTAAGAATTTCTGTTTCATGGAAGTTAAAGAATTACCTCTGTTGGCACAACAGAGGTAAGAGCTTTAAATTATGAGATAAAAAGTTAGGATTGAGATGAAAATGAATGATCAGGACATAAAAAGTTAAAACTACGGAAAAAATTCACACTTATGAGATAGGAAGTCATAATTATGAGGTAAAAAGTCAAAATTATGAGATAAAAAAATCTGAATTATGAGATGAAAAGTCAGAATTGAGATGAAAAGTAATGATTAGGACATCAAAAGTTAAAACTATGCTAAAAGTTCACACTTGTGAGATAAGGAAGTCATCATTATGAGGTAAAAAGTAAAAGATTATGAGAAAAAAAATCTGAATTATGAGATAAAGTGAAAACTATGAGATAAAAAGTCAAAATTATGAGATAAAGAGTAAAAACTATAACATAAAAATTCTAAATTATGAGATAAAATGTTAAAATTATGAGATAAAAAGTCAGAATTGAGATGAAAAGTAATGATTAGGACATCAAAAGTTAAAACTACGCTAAAGGTTCACACATATTAGATAGGGAAGTAATCATTAGGAGATTAAAAAGTTTAAAATTCTGAGATAAAAAGTCAAAATTGTGAGATAAAAAGTCAAAACTATGAAATAAAGTCAAAACTTTTAAATAGAAAGTCTAAATTATGAGATAAAATGTTAAAATTATGAGAAAAAAGGCAAAACTATGAAATACAAAGTCAAAATTCTGAGATAAAAAGACAACTATGAGGTAAAAAGTCTAAACTATGAGATAAAAAGTCTGAATTATGAGATAAAATGTAAAAATTATGAGATAAAAAGTCAAAACTATGAGATAAAAAGTCAAAACTATGAAATAAAGTCAAAACTTTGAAATAAAAAGTCTATATTATGAGATAAAATGTTAAAATTATGAGAAAAAAGGCAAAACTATGAAATAAAAAGTCAAAATTATGAGATAAAAAGACAATTATGAGATAAAAACTCACAATGATGAGATTAAAAAGCCAGAATTATGACATAAAAAGACAATTATGAGGTAAAAAAGTCTAAACTATGAGATAAAAAGTCTGAATTATGAGATAAACTGTTAAAATTATGAGATAAAAATGACAGAAGTATGAGATAAATATTTTAAATTAACAGGCAGTGTTGTTCTTGTCTGTATACATCACATTGTTTGGCCTATTGCGTGCAGTTCAGTTTGACAGACAGCTGTTGATCCCACCCACACACTTAAACTCAGTCTATGGATCATCTCCAGACTATGAATACATATCATAGTCGGGCTTGTCAGGCCAGTACAGTCCTATTGTGTGATGTTAAAATCTCTAATCATGTTGCTGCTGTTGTTGCCGTGTTCATCCGCTGTGAGTGGAAGTGTGTGTTCTGGCGTCGCACCAGTGGCTCCACTTCAAAAGGCAGAGCAAGTCAACACAAGATACAGTCCAAAAACTTATCAGTCCAACAGCAGCGGATGCTTCAGCTGGAGATACAAGAGCCATGGGAGCTGTTCTGGAGGCACCACACTGATTTAGATGTTTTTATTAAATGTGTCCCTGCACAGTTTGACAGAGCACACACACACGCGCACACACACACACACACACACACACACACAAGACAATGACCTGTTAATACCTCATCAGCCAATTGAAAAAACAGAAAAACAGTGGGCTGTGAACAGGCTTCAATCCTCTTATATACACACACACACACACACACACACACACACACACACACACACACACACACACACACACACGTCTCATGAGGACCAACTTTATAATCATCACTTGTAGGTAAAGTAGCCAGTGGGTACTGAGGTATATTCATTTTTTTTTATTAAAAATAAAATTAAAAGAGTTCATTTAAATATTAACTCACATCAAGTGTTAGGAGTAACACTGAAAATGTATTTAATTCAACCCTTTTTAGACTCATACATTATGACTATTACTATTATTATTATTATTATCATCATCATCATCATCATCATCATTATTATTATTATTATTATTATTGTTGAGAAATACGACTGCACAATATACTGACTATAATACACTTTAGAGCCCTGAACCCCCACAGGAGTCCCATACGAACCATAGGACCCAAAGCAGTGCAGGACAGATTTTGAAATCTCACTGCAGGTGGGAGATAAGCTGCAGTCCTGCAAACTAAAAATGTGTTTAAAATCAAATCTATAAATTACTGATTTTGACTGTCATATATGCGTGAGACGTGGGAGGTCCCACGAGGGGATCATCCCAGCACTGAGCGGCTGACCCTGACCCGCTGAGGTGGACTCCCCTGGGTGACTGTGTGAACCCCTCCCATTAGCCTCTCAACACTTTCACACCCTCTTGAACTCTCTCGTCAAAGTTCTTTTCAACTTTCCCTTCAGGTACTTGTTGACTATCAGTGTGGTGTCAGTATTTTGCCTTAAATGGACTTTACCACCTGCTGCTGCATTCACTAAAAAAACAACTCCAAGAAAACTGGACCCTGGCGCCACGGGGTCATTACTGGCCTCACACTGTCTATGAGCTGAGCCTCCGTCAGAAGGACTCAGGCCCCCGAGCGACACCGAGCAAGTGGTCTTCTGTATGCCACATTCCAACTCACGACTGAATCCTGTGAGACTGGTGGGTGGGAGTGGGACTGGATATTCTGTCCCACACAGATCGCTAATACAGTTTTTATTTTACAATTGAACCACCTTTAAGGGCACAATAGTGTAACTCAACATGTGTAAGACAGTCAGTAATGGCATGTGATATGGCTGAACTTTGGACAGGAAGTTAGCTTAGTGTGAAAGGAAGTTAGCTCAGTGTGAAAGGAGGTTAGCTTAGTGTGAAAGGAAGTTAGTTTAGTGTGAAGGGAGGTTAGCTTAGTGTGAAAGGAAGTTAGTTTAGTGTGAAGGGAGGTTAGCTTAGTGTGAAAGGAAGTTAGTTTAGTGTGAAGGGAGGTTAGCTTAGTGTGAAAGGAAGTTAGCTTAGTGTGAAAGGAAGTTAGCTTAGTGTGAATGTAAGTTAGCTTAGTGTGAAAGGAGGTTAGCTTAGTGTGAAAGAAAGTTAGTTTAGTGTGAAGGGAGGTTAGCTTAGTGTGAAAGGAAGTTAGTTTAGTGTGAAGGGAGGTTAGCTTAGTGTGAAAGGAAGTTAGCTTAGTGTGAAAGGAAGTTAGCTTAGTGTGAAAGGAAGTTAGCTTAGTGTGAAGGGAGGTTAGCTTAGTGTGAAGGGAGGTTAACTTAGTGTGAAAGGAAGTTAGTTTAGTGTGAAAGGAAGTTAGCTTAGTGTGAAAGGAAGTTAGCTTAGTGTGAAAGGAAGTTAGCTTAGTGTGAAAGGAAGTTAGCTTAGTGTGAAGGGAAGTTAGCTTAGTGTGAAAGGAAGTTAGCTTAGTGTGAAGGGAGGTTAGCTTAGTGTGAAGGGAGGTTAGCTTAGTGTGAAGGGAGGTTAGCTTCGTGTGAAGGGAGGTTAACTTAGTGTGAAGGGAGGTTAGCTTAGTGTGAAGGGAGGTTAGCTTAGTGTGAAGGAAGTTAGCTTAGTGTGAAAGGAAGTTAGCTTAGTATGATGTACCAGCCCTGTTCATGCTTTTATTCTGACAATAACTGGAAAAGTCATTGTTTATTACCTTCACTTATGGTGCATTTCTTAAATATTCCAAAAAAAGCCAAATAAAAACCAGCCAATAAACATCATTATACACATATGTCCATACAACACATGTTTTTGTGGCCATTTCCTCGTTTTTAAAAATTCAACACACAATTTGTGGCTCTTCTGGTCACGTGACTGATGGACCATCACTGCCGTTAAACATGAACTCCAGCAGAGGAGTTAAAATACTCAACACCCACTGAATCAAATATTACTCAGTTAATATTCTTCAACACACACTGAGTTAGAGTCAAAGAATCAACTCCACTCATTCAACACTTTAACTCAGTTTTGGTTTAACGACCAGACTTTTCACTCCAGAAATTTGCTGATCCAAACCTAGTAGAGTGAAGAAAAAGAGTATGAAAATAAAATGAAAGTTGATTCATTGTTGATTGTTTGTGCGTACGTTCAATCATAAAGTAGAGGTGCTTCATAAACACGCACAGGCCACTTCCTGAACACCAGTGAGTGCATCTGCTGCATGTTGACTCACCACTGAGAGCTTGGATCAAAGAGAAAACCAAGGAGCTCTTAATCAGTGGCTTTGTGCCAGCAGGGCCCGATACACTCCCACCCACTCACCCACCCATCCATCCATACATCTATACATTCATCCATCCACTCACTCACTCCCTCTCTCCACCTCCACCTATGTCTCTCTCTCTCTCTCTCTCTCTCTGCTTGGATGGGGGCAGTAACCCATAGTGATGGTATACTTATCCCAGCTGATTGTTTTTGTTTTAACTTTAATCTCACCGTTGGCCCCAGCTGGCTCTGATTAGTGTTCTCACGTCAAACTCCAACCCCCAATGGCCTCACAAAAACACTTACACTCAAGTACATACACACACTTAACTATGTTTACAATTAGTTTCATAGTGTCGGACCATACTTGGCTTATTTTTTTAAGTGTTGGTACCAGTCAGTGCTTTACATGCACTTACAAAAATTCAGAAATTCATCAGTCCGACTAAAATCGATGTTTATGAACATTAGTTGGATTATAATTGATTGGAACTGCAGTATTAGAAGTGGGACTAACCAAGATAATGTGGTTCTAATGGAGCTTCTTCACACATGTAAACACTGCCAACCTTAGCTCCACTACTGGCTGACCTGGACACGCCCCCTTCAGGAAGTGACCAGTCATCATGACAACATGTATGTTACTGTAATAAACCAGTTTAAAACAGTTTGTACCAAATATACTGAGCTGCTGCATGGTTGTGGTCCATATCTTCATGGTAGTGGTCCATATCTCCATGGATGTGGTCCATATTTTCATGGTTGTGGTCCATATCTTCATGGTTGTGGTCCATATTTTCATGGTTGTGGTCCTTATCTCCATGGTTGTGGTCCATATTTTCATGGTTGTGGTCCATATCTTCATGGTTGTGGTCTATATTTTCATGGTTTTGGTCCATATCTCCATGGTTGTGGTCCATATCTTCATGGTTAAGGTCCATATTTTCATGGTTGTGGTCCATATCTCATTGTTGTGGTCCATATTTTCATGGTTGTGGTCCATATCTTCATGGTTGTGGTCCATATCTCCATGGATGTGGTCCATATTTTCATGGTTGTGGTCCATATCTTCATGGTTGCGGTCCATATTTTCATGGTTGTGGTCCTTATCTCCATGGTTGTGGTCCATATTTTCATGGTTTTGGTCCATATCTCCATGGTTGTGGTCCATATCTTCATGGTTAAGGTCCATATTTTCATGGTTGTGGTCCATATCTCATTGTTGTGGTCCATATTTTCATGGTTGTGGTCCATATCTCCATGGTTGTGGTCCATATCTCCATGGTTGTGGTCCATATTTTCATGGTTGTGGTCCATATTTTCATGCTTGTGGTCCATATCTCCATGGTTGTGGTCCATATTTTCATGGTTTCGGTCCATATCTCCATGGTTGTGGTCCATATTTTCATGGTTGTGGTCCTCCTACAACATGGTTCAAATCTGACGGGTTTGTTTACTGATTGTTCTTCTATGGTGCCAACTGGAAGAATGCTAACACGAAAGGGTGTGTAGCGCCACCTAATGTCTGGGAGTGGAGCCATATTGGATTTTTTTGCTCTAATGTTCACTCGCATGTAAACTCAGATTTCTCAGAAACTTCAATTCAGTTCTTAGTTTCATTCCTGCCAATAGATGGAATTAGATGTGCAGGTAAATGTACTGTTTATTTTTAAACCAAACCACGGTCCAAACCAAACCACATACCACCAGCATTTGTGTTGAAAGACTATTGTCACAGCACAGAAGATAAAATAAGTATTCTAAAAAGTTTTTCTCAGGATTCTACAATGCACAAACTGTTCTTGTGATTCAGACGATATTATGCCAGATAAGTTAAAATGATCTGCACTGAGGAAATCATGACTCATTGAAATAGCCTTGGATTGCACAACAGCTACAATTGGTTCTGAAAAGAACATTTGAGTCCATATACGTCTTATGATTGGATTTTATTTTCAGTATATATATATATATATATATATATATATATATATATATATATATATATATATATACAGTACAAGTATATATATATATATATATATATATATATATATATATATATATATATGGACCCCCGCACAGACTTGCGCACATCTCCCAAAAATGTGACCCTGCGCAGACGGTGACGCAGAGAGGACCAGACCATTCTACATCTGCTCTACATGCACTTCCGGTTCCCAACTTTTCCTTTTTGATTTGTGATCATGAGCTCACTGTTGAAGACAACTATGGAGATGGATTTAGTCGAGTGCGTGAGGGAGTGGAAGAATCTGTGAGACAAGTTTGTTCAATAATGAAAGGGCCTGATGTTGAAAAACAGCGAGGATCCAGGTGGGAAATTGCAGTGAATTTCTGAGAGTGCCCCTTGCGTTGTGGCAGTGAATAGCGCACTCCCTGCGCTCCCTGCGCTGGGAAGCGGCAAAGTCCGGGTAGAGGACGCTGTATAGCTGAAGCCGTGAGCCACCTTTGGCCTTTGACCCTTTCCTGGCTGACACAGATCCGGTCACAGCGCACTGAATGAAATGAAAGGGAAAAAAAGGAGACCACCCCCCTTCTGTTTTTTTGATTGCACCCTGTATATATATATATATATATATATATATATTATATATTTATATATATTTATAAAGTTGGTGTCATGTTAGAATTTCGACTACCAGCACAACACTAGACGCTGTATGAAATAGTGTAATATTAATAGGAAGGACTGAAAGTGTTGGTCATATTCACTGAGTAAAGCCCCTGCGCTGTTCAATCCTTAGAAAGCTGTCCAGTTGGACGACTGAGCTCACATTAGTGGGAGAGCTCATTAACATCTACCAGAGATCATCCTGATGGACTGTGAAAAGCCAGGCTTAACACACCCTCCTGTGTAAAGGACAGTGCACATTAATGCTATCACAGTGCCAGAGTGGAGGAGGGTAGACACACAACATCAGCATACAGTTTATCAGGATGAGTGAGTGCAGGGGTCAGATCAGGCGCTTGCGGGATAATGAAACCTCCAGTATTTCATCAAATGCTTAGGACAGGTCTCCGCCAAAGTCTTTTATTTGGAATACCAAACAAGTCAACTGCTCTTAAAGCTGAATTTTATTGCCATTTCAAGCTAAATATTAGTCTACATCAGGGTTGTTAAATGCATTTAGTTTAGGGGCCACATTAAACCAAATTTGATCTGAATTGGGACGTACCACTAAAATAATAACATATCAATAATGTCAACTCCAAATTTTATTGATCGTGATCTTGTAGAACAAAAAAAAGGTCAATTATGTAATGAAAATGTTCATATCTACCAACTATCCTTTAAAACTAAATGTAATTTTAACAAGATCATGTCTCAGTTCATCATTGAAACAAGTAGATTACAACAGATTATTTATTAGTGGATCTATAAATACACACAACATTCAATAACAGGCAGAACAATGTTAAAGTTACACTTAAGACATTTCAACATGTTCATATTTGTTCAGGTTATTAACTTTTTTTTTATAAAATAACAGTTTCTTATTTCGTAAATACAGTAAAAATTTCAATTAACAAAGAGCAAAATATGTAGTTGTGAGTATTTATAGGTTATTATAATTTTACTGATCTGACCATTGTGATCTGTGATCTGTGGAACCTGAAATAATTGTATGAATATATTCACTATCATTTTTTGGTATTGATGCTGTTGTAAAATGGATATGTGGATTTTTTTTTTTTTAATCAAGGTCTTTTTCTTTTTCCAAATATCTCAAACACAAAAACATACAATTTGTCAATGAGATAGTCAAGTCTAGTTCCTATCCATGTAAACAAACTTACAAACTTCCCAGGTTTCCCCACCCGAAATACTGGACCCTATAGATTACATTACGTTTAAAACAAAAATGAAAAAAAAAAAACAAAACAGAAACATATGGAATAATATGTGGAATTTTAACACAATTTATTATTGAACTAGAAAAACACTCAGAGGCCAAGGCAGACCACCCCCACCCCCCCATGAAAGACTACCCCTCCTCCACTGATCACCACCAAAGTTTTATCACTTGTTCCTTGTGTCAGTATTATTTCCTGAAAATTTCACCCAAATCCTTCCATCTTTTTTTATATTATCCTTTTACACACACACACACACACATGTCCACTGATCACTACCAAAATGTAACCAGTTGTTCCTTCTCCCTATATCATTTCTTAAAAATTTCAGCCGAATCCATCTATAATGGATGTTATGTTGCACAGAACCAAATGTACGGAACATATTTTTGGTCTAGAAGTTCGAGCTTATACATACTCCATGTACGTTTTGCAGAAACTTACAAAGGCGAATAAGTGAGAGTGAAAAGCTTTAAGCAGCTTAAAGAACACAGTAACAGTGGAGTCTACTGAGGAGGGACGACAGCCTCATGCTTGAACTCCACAGGGGAAACCATAGTCGCCCGCTGTTCCCATGAATCATGCTACTCAACAGGTTACGTGATTAAGGAACAAATAAAAAGAAAGTAAGTGATTCATGGCTGCAGTTCAAGACCCTGAGCAGCGACTTTCTCTTAGTCGTGTCTATATTCTCAGTATACTAGTGCCATATGCACAGCTGACCGCAACTTTCCCAGTGGCTGCTCATTAGAGTGTGTTATAAAGGGTGCCAACAACAGGCCGGGACACTCCTGACACTCTATGTGGGCCGCTTTGAATTAAGCCACTAATGAAAACCTAGTGGTGACCCAGCCTTTGACTGGCTACTTACCCACAGCAGACTGACAGACTGCTGCACCACTGGACACTGTATGGTACTGGTTTTATAGGCTGACTGCTCCAAACACAGTGACTACAGGATCAGGCAGCGCAGTCACATGACCAACAAAAGAAGTGAGGAACCTCTGCAGGCCAAGATGAATTTATAGATTCTACAAATATGTAACTGGGGTTTAACTGCAGATGATATAATGTGATGACTTTCTTAAGAATGGTCAATAATTTAGAACTCGTAAAACCGTGAGTGGTATTATAGGCCCTCGCTTCTCCTTGTGACCACCTCCCTACACGACTGCTGAGACCACCTGACAGTGAGAGGATATTGTATCGTGTACAAGTTCAATATTTGATAAAAATTTGGTTGGATAACTTTTGACCACACATTTCTGTCGATGATTTTTACCCAGTTTGCTGGAAATTGGATGTAAATTGTAGTAGAAAAATGTACACGCATAATTTGTTTTTATTTTTGATGGGGTGTGGCCAAGTCATTTTACGAAAAAAACAAAACAAAACAAACAAAAAACCCCTGAAATTTATCACCGGGCTTCAATGTTGGGTCAATGGGAGCCAATTCACACCAAGCAGCCCTTGTGGGCGGCTGTGGCTTAATTGGTAGTCTGGGTCATCCTATGACTGAAGGGTTGGTGGTTCCAATCCTGGTTCCCACTGAAGTCTAAATATCTCCCAGTAGGTCTGGCAGCACCTACTGTTGTTGTACACATCGGCACGATGGCTGAGTGGTCCGCGCTCTTGCCTCACAGCAACAAGACCCAGGTTTGATTCCCGGATCATGTGGGCCTTTCTGTGTGGAGTTTGCATGTTTCTCTCTCCATGTCTGGGTTTCGTCCAGGTTCTCTGGTTTCCCCCATCACCCCAAAACATGTTTGTTAGGGTAAAATCCTCCGGCCAGATGATTCTGACCACTAGCCTGGCTCTACAGCTGGAGATGGGTCCCCAGGCACCGTGCATGGCTGCCCACTGCTCCAGGTGCCCCAACAACATCAAGGATGGATTAAATGTAGAGGACACAGTTCGTTGTACAGCATATAATGACAAATAAAGTGTATGAGTATGAGTGTGTTGCTAATGTAAAGCACTTTAAGCACCATGAAGGTGGAAAAGCACTGTATAAGTGGAGTCCATTAACTTCCCAACATTCATACACCAGTGTGAGTGACAGTGGAGGCAAGGAGGGCCAAGTGTTTTACCCAAGGACACAACAGACTGAGTAGGACAGAGCTGTATTTGAACCGCCAACCCTTCGGTTATTGGATGAGCTGCTTTACCTCCTAAACCAGAGGTGGGCAATCGTGGTCCTAGAGGGCCGGGACGCTGCATATTTTTGTTATTTCTCTTTTCTATTACACCAGATTTAATTAATGGTCATTAGAAGCCTGATAATGATGTAATGGCTTCCAGGTGTGATGGAAGAGGGACATATCTAAAACAAGCAGTACACCAGCCCTCGAGGACCAGGACTGCCCATCCCTGTCCTAGGCTATGGCTGTCCATCCTACGTTCACAAGTGAAATACTCAGATTAGGAAGAAATCAAATGGACTTGACCTTGTTTTGTATTGACATGGAAGTGCTCCATAGACTTTGACAAAGGACTGAACATGACAGTTTGTGAATTTTCTTACTATTCCCAGTAGCACATGAAGGCAGCAGAAGACGTTGACACCGGACTGAACATGATGGATTATTTCCACTCACTGACATCCACAGTGTCTCTGTTCAGTGATCCGCTGAACTCTGGTCTGTCTGATTAGTCGCCGCAACATGGTCTGTCACCATGGAGGCGAACATTAACGGGCCGGGTCAAACTGTGGAACAGCGGAGTGGAACCGGACCTCAGTAAGAACCAGACCGACCTTGTTAGTGATGCGATCAAAGCCAGACTTGGTTTTCCCATGGTGTCCTGGCGGTTCTGTTGATCTGGATCCCACCCCTGTTTATGGTTGTATACTTGTCTGTAGTTCATCTGTAAGTCCATAGTCATTTAAAAAAAAACTAATAATAACTGAAAAACTATAGGTGGTATCAATAAACTGTGTTTTCTGTCTGATTGATCAAAAGGCAAAAGCTAGCCCTGTCCACATTAGCACCTAAAAAGCAGACACACACACACACACACACACACACACACACACACACACACACACACACACACACACAAACTGGTTTTCATGTCTCATTAGGACCAAGTTTGTAATCATCACTTGTTGGTAACATAACCATATGGTAGTGAGTATTTACACGTCTTTTAAAAACAAAAGGTTTTAATATTTAATTGAAACAAAAATAGAAATTGTAGAATGTTTTTACATTCTAAATAAAATAACATGAAATTAAATGATAATAATAATAATGATAAAATAAAAAAAACACATTAAAAAACCAAATTAAATAAATCAAATTAAAACAATACTAATAATAAAAAGTCACTCCATCTGCAAACCTTTGAAAAAAAAAAGTTTTTCACTTTGCAGCTGTTTCCCCTCATGCTTTATGGGGACTTCAAGAAAAAAAAAATTGTGGGAACCTAGTGGACTAGTGGGGACCTACATTTATATTTAAACCTTGTGGGGACCTGAATTTTGGTCCCCATGGTATCAGAGGTCCCCATGGGGCAACTGTGTAAACATGTCAATGTCCCCATAAACACAATACAAACACACACACACAGGTCACTTTGCTTTTATAATATAGACATAAACTGATTGACTGCAAAATCAGTCATTAAATTGGAAAATGGTGAGAAGTTACAATTAATTTAGCAGAAAAAAAAATAAAGAAAATAATTAATGATTAGCCAAACTGTTTTTA
The DNA here is from genome assembly GCA_020466265.1 of Siphamia tubifer. Taxonomy (NCBI): domain Eukaryota; kingdom Metazoa; phylum Chordata; class Actinopteri; order Kurtiformes; family Apogonidae; genus Siphamia; species Siphamia tubifer. The sequence goes on from CM035795.1 coordinate 10,906,944, forward strand.
TTTCACATCTACTTCTGTTTGTTGTTGAATGTTGTTCAGTTTTCTTCATTTTAGATACTGTCAACTCAAGTCTATGACATGAATAGATTTTGTGGTCCTCTCAGTTGTCAACCATCCATGCTGATCTATCCACCTTCCTAAGTTGTTTATGCAGAGTAAGTTTTGGAAAAATTCTGTCTTCTCTACAAACGTCTAAGATGTAGAAAAATGCTTCTAGCTCAGCAGGTAAGAGCAGCAGCAGTAAGCACATTTAAAAGGTTAAACCTGCATAAGCATTTCACAGGCAACTGTACACAGTAAAAACTGGTCCAATGTTTAAAAACAATGTAACCTGAACAAAAAAAACCCCATAAAATCCCCAAACATATGCATGTGTGCATGGTTTGATTTTATTTGACAAGCATGTGGGAAGAACCCTGTCAATAGATGTGGACAGGAGGGCTGGTCTCAGCTGAAAGAGGCTGCTGGTGTTGGTGTCCGCTGAGAACACTGATGGACAGTACAGTGTCAGGACGCTGTCGCTCATCATCACATCACATCAGTGACCCTGTCCCACAACTATGCCGAGGTAAGGGCCACCAGGATGCTGCTGCGGAGCACAAGAGAGTGTAGTCCATGTTGGCACACAAGTGTTATGTTCTTCATTTACTAAAACCGTATTTCCACTACATGGCATCAGCTCAACTCAACCCGCCTAGTACCACCGCTATGTTCAAGATTCATTGTTTTTAAAAATAGCTGTTCCACAGGTAACTAATATATATATATATTTTATATATATTAAGCCACAACTATCTGATTTTTTAAATTAAATTATATCTATAAATGCTTATTTCCTGATTGTATGTGAAAAATACAATACCTGTAAATGTGCCCTGGTTGGTTCAGTGTGTTGGTTCGTAAAGTTCATCTAAAAAAATTCCCATGGTTCATGAACGCACCTTGCACCCTGTATCTGATATACAGTATGTTTGTAGACAAACAGAATGGTAGGATGCACTCGCAGCCAGGACTGTCCATAGACCAGCATTAAGAGCTGTCAGACTATGATGATTCTGAGTCTTTTAAAGATGTTGAATGATACATAAATAAATTAGCACAAAAGTGAGCATCACCTACCGGATCCTTACTTGATAAAAAAGAGTGGACGGACGATGTCTGCAAGTTTCCAAGTATACAATAGTCTGACTAAAAGTGTTTAGACACATACGACTGTTATGTGTGTGTGTGTGTGTAAAACATGTTTTACAGACATAGACGTAAACTTCTGTGACTGAAGTTAAAAATGTTACCAAGTCATCGTCAGGTCCAGAAGGTTCCTATGTACGAAGCCTTGGTGCTTTACAATAAACTGGATGGTTCTATTTAGACAGATAACTGCACATGTATGGAAGAGTAAACATCCTACTGGACTGAGGAAGTGGTTGTTGTTGTTTGTCATTGCAGGAGGTGGTTTAATGGTAAACCTGGGTTAGTTAATCTCGAGGTGGTGTTAAGCTAGCAGGCTACTCTGTTAGCAGGTTAATCACTTAACCACCTACGTGGATATCTCCCATGTCTTTTTTTTATTTTCTATATGTACTCCATTGTAGGTTTGGGTCATACAATTTTATTCAAGGTCCAGATTGTGGTTAGAATGTGAAGGACAGACAAACAGCCATTCCTGATCATGCTCTCATCCCAGTCCACACACTGGATCATTTAAAACCATAGATGTTGTCAATTTTTTATTTACATTTTTTGAATGGGTGAGATCCAGATGAAATTCTATACAGTTTAACCCTGTCCTTGTAACGATTCTGACAACTGACAACACAACAATAGACATTTCTATTTATGCTTTAGGTGCGTCATCTATATAAACAACAGTGTTTCCATGCAGTGTTTTTGAGTCCGGTCTGCGCACGCAACTTCCTCTTATGTGTGAATGACGTTGATTGTGAAGGGGTCTATAGTCTACTTTTATACAGAAACAATCTTAAAACATAAAAACACAAGACATAAAAAAACAAAATGTCTATGCCTTGAGGAAGATCAACATGAGGATGACTAATTAAAACCATGGTGTTGGAATTAACACTAACATTATCTATAGGACTATATAAAGGACCCAGTACAGGTCATCGCCCCCCCATACAGTGATATGTATATATATATGTATAGAATTTTTTGTGTTACATGTAATTAACTGGTTGTAATTGGGGTGTGATGCAGCCTAGCCACGCTATCCCCATTCATGTCATGTATATATCTAGTGGTGCTTCATAGTCACGGGAGGCGGGGCTAAAAGGTTGTCTTTCAAATCCTTCTGATAAAATAGGATAGTACTACAACCAAACAGTGTAATCTTTAGAATGATGTAGTTAGATGCCAGAAAGTTCACAGAAGAGTCTGGAGAAAGTTACAAATGATTCAAGAAAATTGGGGATTATGGAGCTTAACGACCGTTGACTGTGAAAAGAATTTAAAGATTGCTGGTGTTTTCTCACATTCTTCCCTCATCTTTCATAAAAGGAAATTGCCACCCAGTCGGTGGCCATCTCTTGCCGTTGTTCTTCTTCTATGGTTGTTTCTGTCCGAATTGTTGCAGCGTCACTTTGTTACGCCCAACAACTGACTCTATACTTCACCGTGATTCGTCTGCCATTTTCAGGGAAAAGCATTTGAGCATAACTAGACTACTACGATAGCAAATTAGACTTAGCCTAGCGTGGCTAAGCTAAGCGTGAAGAGGATTTTAAGCAACATAGTATAAAAAAAAGTTCCAGGAAAACATCTTGGACCCCACCTTTAATGTTGTGTTATCGTGTTGCTCTGGCTCCAGCTACTGTCATGGAGGAAAAAAAAGAGTGCTATTGTCTTACCATAGTACAGTTAAAACCTAGAACTCTAGCATCTGTTCCATATATATGCTAGTAGTAAATTAATAGTGAGCTTGTTAAGCATTTTATCTAATGTTGTAGACTGCCCTCAGCAAGTCACTACAAATAAGCACTATTGAAAAACACAAACCATAACTATTATTATATACTTACGATTAAATGCTTGTAATAGTAATAAAACAACACATGGCATATATAGTAGAGCAGTTTCTCTCTGTGGGCTTAAACTTTAATGATGTTTCACCTCTGGCTGCTTCACAGTCAGTGACTGCGCTGACAACTGATGAAAAACACCTGCTGTGACAATGACTGGACACAGCTGCCTTAGGTTTGTAAGTTACACTAGAAGAAACAATATTCAACTGCTTTGTTTGATTCAAGATGTCCAATCTGTGCTTATAGAGCATTCAATTATTTTCTTTGAATATATCATTCTGCAAAACTAATGCTACTGAAAAAAAACTTACAGGATAATACATGCTCAAATGAAGGGTAAGTGTAAAATAGTAAGAACATAGCTACAGTTTCCCTGCCGTCCCTGATATAGATATGTTTCTAAATAGGTATTTTCCCTTTTTATTTTTCCACTGGCCTATCAACATGGCAGCCCATAATACTACACCATGGTCAGCCCAGAAGATCCAATCCTTGGTGGCTGACATAAAAATTCAAAATGAGTGAGTTTATCAACAATTCCCTACGCATCACATCACCATGACGACCACGTACTGTAAAGCCAGTCCTATCACCATGACAACCAGGTAATATATCCTGGTGTGGATAGTACCACCTGAGGGGTCAGTGGTTCACATCCCAGCTCTGGCTGTCCATATGTCCAAGTGTCCTTGGACAAAGACACTGCACCCTAAGTTAGTCTCCCAGTAGGACTGACAGAACCTTAGAAACCTACTGGTGTATGAGTGTGTGTGAATGTGAGGCTAATGTAAAGCACTTTGAGCACCATAAAGGTTGGGTTATATAAGTGCAGTCCATTTACCATTTAAATATCTTGCTCAAATCATATTTATATTATCTGGTGGTGTGTGCCAGTATAGATGGAATATCATGGACGAAAAGTAAAAGGCTGCCAGAAAAATATATATTCCAGTAAAGTACATATACCTAAAAAATCTACTTAAGTACAGTAAGAAAGTGCTTTTACTTTGTTACCTCCCAATTCTGATGATAGCAGTGCACTATGGGTAGTTGTGCACACGCTGAGCCTGACAAACACAACACAAACACTCATATAGTCATGAAGCAGTCATTAAAATGTGAAAGGGGCAAAAGTTCAGCTGGTCACTAGAAAGAAGAGTCCTTTGAAAAGCTGCTTATGGATCAGAGAAGCACACACAATACATTACACTACATTACATTACATATGGATCAACTTTTCATTTTATTTTGACAGCAGAAAAGCTAGTTTTGAAGGGATCAAAGCATCATTCATGGACACTATATGTGTAATTGTGAGCATGAGTAAATAACAGCTTGTTATAGCTAGTTGTAAAGCAATTCAAGTCATGTCAAGGATAATTGTATTTATAACAATATTGTCAATACAAATCTGCCTTAAGGGACTTTACAATCTAGCAAAAGGATTTCCATTATCTGCTCTTACATAGAGAACATATGCCATGAGTCTCAAACTCATTACTTTCAGAGGCCACATTCAGCCCGATTTGCTCTCAAGTGGGCCAGGCCAGTCAAATAATAAATAAATAAATAAATTAAATAAATAAATAAATAAATAAATATATATATATATATATATATATACATACCTATATATATATATATATATATATATATATATATATATATATATTTATACACACACATACATTTGTGTCTTTTAGTACAAACAAACTCCATTACATTATTACAATACTTAAAGAGAAATGAACTATCTAAGAAAAAGTGTGAATAACTTAAAAAAACTGAAAAAATATGTGCAGTTCTTACAATATTATGCCTCAATTTATAATTTACGCATGTGCATAATGGATCAGATCTACTACAAAGACACTAAATTGTTAGTAATTTCATTCTGAAATTAAATGTTATGTGTTTTTCAATTAAATATGTTCATGAATAATGAAGCATTGTTCTTTTATCAATTGTTTTTTCCGTTAGTAATTCATGAAAAGATCTAAAAATGTATACCCTAATGCGACAAAGTCATTTATAAAATGACAGTATCCCAGAATAAAGGTCAAAGGTCATTTTTGTAAAGTGAGCATAGGAAATGTATTTTAGGCCTTAATACACTTAAAATTAAAGGTCATTCATTTCAAAAAAGTATTTCCTTAATAAGTCCCATAGAGCAGTGGACCCCAACCACCAGGCCACGGACCGATACCAACCGCTGGCTGTCTAATACAGAATGAATTATTTCTCTTGTATTCATTATCTGAGTCTAAACAAGCTTTTATTTTGAAAAATGACCGGATTCTCTCAGTTACATCTCTGTCATTTGAACGCCAAAAATGTAACCTTACGTGTTGACAAAATAAGTAAAAAACACACGTCTTTGTAGAGTTTATTTCAAAAGGAAAAGGTGCACAGAAGAGACAGAAGAGCCTATGACAGCTTTTAACAGACAATCCCAGGAGTTGTATTTGAAATATGGATTTATTGGGACATGTGATTGCAACAGACCTAGCCCGCTCCGTTAACCCCCGCCCCCCCCCCAATACACACACACACACACACACACACACACACACACACCGGTCCGTGGTAAAGAATTGACCGGTCCGCAGTTGGGGACCACTGCCATAGAGGGTTAAGTTCAGGTGTTAAGGGGTTAAATGTGTGCTGAAAAACATGAGAATCAGATCAAAGTACCTGCTGTAGTACCCCCTTGAACATAAAACAAAAGGCTTTCTCCAATTAAAAACATTTGGCTTTAAAATCTTAACAGGAAAACAGGTGCCCGAAATACCTACAAATACAAAAGGAAGCTCCTGCAATCTGCTGTAATCTTCCTCTCAAATGAGTCTGTGCAGCACAAGATTATTGTGCTCATCATTGGGACCATTTTGGCTCATTTCCTAATTAGTGAATTAGATGTCCTTGTAGTGGTTTCATTTGCATCTGAGTGACGCAGAGTGGAAAACAGAGATAGCATTATCTCTTCACTTTCACCATGATGCATATGCTATTCATACATCAGCGCTAATTGTTTTAATGTGCCATAATCAAGTCCTAGCTTTCATCTGCAACATGTATGTGTGTCCAGTTGTGCACAAACACACAGAACATGACATCATTGGTTTTCACCATCATTCTGCCTCTAGATCTCATCTGGAGTTCGATGGACACTCTTTGGTGGTGTTGGAAATTAACTTTAAATCAATGCTTTCCTTCTTCCTCTCATGAAGGAGAGGAAATAATTGAATTTAAAAGCCTTAGGTGTGGCTGTCTGTAAAATGTGCTAATGTGTGGAAGCTGTTGGTGATAGAGCTGTTAATGGACTTTTAAAGACCTACTTTAAGTTGTGTTTGGGGTCAGAGGAGTGGGAGTGAGAGTCCTACAAGATGGGAAGCTGAGATAACACTGCTCCCTCGTTTTTTCTTTGTCTGTCAAGACATCTCGTAACTAAGGGGCCATTTACACCAGGAAGATTGCATATTTTATCAGAAGGGCCTTTGATTTAAATAGTCTGCACTTATATAGTTCTTTTCCACCTTCATGGTGCTCAAAGCGCTTTACATTAGCTTCACATTCACCCATTCACACACACACTCATACACCAGTAGGTTTCTAAGGTCTAAGGTCACTCCTACTGGGGGCCTAAGTCAGGGTTCAGTGTCTTGCCCAAGGACACTTCGACATGTGGACAGCCAGAGCTGGGACGCGAACCGCCAACCTCTCGGTCATTGGCCGACCCACTCTACCAACTGAGCCACAGATTTACATGTAGCCAACGCTGTCAGGGTGTGAATACGCACAAATCTGAAGACTCATTCCAGAGTGGGACGTATTGAAGACGCGTTGGGTCATGTCTCCGTCTAAATGGCAAGAAACGCACATGTTAACGTCATGTATGCAGTGCTGGAAATAACGTGTTAGAGTATAACGGCATTACTAGCACAGCCACATTTCAATTAACGGAGTAATTATTTAATTACTTTATCCATAACTGTATCACCGTTACCAGTGTTGGGAAAGTTCACCTTGATTAGGAACTAGTTCAAAGTTCAGTTCAAGTTACTCAATATGAATTAGTTCAGTTCATCTTTCATTCTTCCAAATTATGAACTAGAAGTTCATGGATCCTAAAATGAACTTTTTCGTTCTTTTTTGTGTTATTATTGTAAACGTATTATTAACCGTTTCTGACGTTATCCTGTAGTAAAAAAATCAGGGGAAAATGCCGCCCCTCCAGGGTGGAAGTAAGTACCTTACCCCGGGGTTAACTTCCCTCTCACAAGGAGCGGTTTCAGTGAGCTTCCTTTTCAATGTTTATTTCCAAGAACGGGACAACACCTGCTCCGGTCACACTCTGTACATTTAGCTCTTTTTCTCCGCTCCCAAGAACCCCCCCCCCTGCCGCCGAATAATACAAAAATGACATCTATGATAATGCTGTGTTTTGATCCCATTTTATTCCTTATAGGACTCAATAATTACAACGTGGTAAGAATGAAATATGAACTACATAAGACCGCAGTTCAATAAATGACAGAATAACCGCGTTCACAACTTCCCCTTCATTTGGCAAAAGTGAACGAAATATGATATAGTTCGTGAACGATCGTTCAATGAACGCGTTCAGGTACAACACTGACCGTTACCGTTACTTGGGAAATAATGTGACGCGTTAAAATTTGATGAATTGGGGCGAAAGTGTGACTCAATAACAGATGCCAACTGGGAGTTTTGGCAAGATCGTCGGTGCCCCACATGTCAAGCCTGGCTTTCGCTGACCCTCGTGTGTTTCCATTCAGCTTCGTGAGCTCTGAGCAGCCATGTGAAGCATCCATACATGTCAGCGTAAGTCAGGTTAGCATACAGCTGCACCAAGCTCACATACATTCAGCTCAGTGTAGAACTCCACTTCCATGCATGACAACCAAATAGATCATGATTTGCTAAGAAGTTGGTTAGGCGGGGTCTACACTGTCCTGTCCTGTTATGAGTTCTGCCTTCTGGCTCTTTTCCACTTTCATGGTGCTCAAAATGCTTTACATTAGCCTCACACACACACACACACACGTATATATATATATATATATATATATATATATATATATATATATATATAGTGATAGTAGCTGTGCAGTATTGTGAGTATTATGAGCATTTACAGGACAAGCCAACCTTACATTTAAACGAGCATGGTTAAGACATTTGATATTGTGACAACTATTCCCTGCAATGCTTTTAAACACCTTCATCTTATCATGGATCTTTGAACAAACTGGATTTCAGACGGTCAGTGGAAACAGTGTGTGGCTGATGTCAGACCTTAACGCCCAAACAGAGATATGAACACAGCTCTGAGAAGTTACACCTTGATAAGAAAAAGTAGATTATGATCAAGAAAAGCAATTTGTCACCTGCTTTTATCATCTCAGAACATCTTGTGTTCTCCATGTGGTTCCTACACATGTCCCACATGGACTCGTACAGACACAGATCCATGGTTTGGACTCTGTTGACTGGAAGTTGGGGTGTTGTGGAAAGCTGGCCTGGGTCGACTCAGCTCAGCTGCCTCTCCATTATGTATCCTATTACTTATTCATGCCACCATATTTTATTGATACACACACTAGAATACAGGGTTATGTTAGGAGAGATTGTGTGTGTGTGTAATATATGTGTATACACGAAAGTTGGCGTGTCAGGGTATGAGAGGAATATGTATATACAGATGTGTTAAATGTACTCCTGAAAAATCCTTAGCAGATTAAAGTGAAACTACACATGTCTGAATGAGAAAAATAACACTGTTGGCTTCATCTACACATGATGTAGTCTGATAGATTATGTAGAAACTGGAACAGACTGCAACTACTTTACCAAAAAAAAAAAAAATCAGTTTTCTAACATTTCTTGTTCAAACATATTTATGGATTTGTCTTTTTGTAGCAAGATGGTAAGATGAGATAAACCTGCATTTCATATGATCATAAAGAATAAATGTTCTTAAAACACCTTTGTAACTCAGAGTAAACATATGTTTAAACCCATAACTATACATCTTGCTTGAACATAAATAAAAGCATCATAAAAGTACATGATAAGAGATGATGTGTTTGCTGAAGCTGTTGCAGTAAAATATTTTATATTTTATATTTGGGTAAATCAAAGATATAACCTCAAACTTGCTGAACCTAAAGTATATGTCAATTAAAAATAAGTTTCATATGAACATTTCTACATATATATATATATATATATATATATATATATATATATATATATATATATATATATATATATATATATATATATATACACACATATATATATATATATATATATATATATATATATATATATATATACCAACAGCACCTGTTTGAAAAATAGCTCACAGTTTAATTAGCAATTACAGAAATTGTCCAATTGTTTATTCATTATACACTGAAATATGATGTTTGCAAAAAACCCTGACATGTTTTAGTCCAGTCTAGACGGTGGAAACTGTGGCCAATCATTGTACTGATCATCTTTACACTGATTCACTGCTGATACGTTCATCAAATATCAGTCCAGTTGTTTATTTTTTATTCAATAAAGTTGTGGACCCTAACCCTGTACGAGGACACAGGGTCTGAGGAGATTAAAGAGGAATCCACCTTTATTCTGAATTAAACAGGAACAAGTATTCAGATAATTCCTCAGTCCACCCCCCTAATGCATATATATCAAACAGAACACTGACATAGTTGACAATATACATTGAACATATTGAAAAATGTTGTTCTATTATGTTTGGTATCATTGTAAAGGTGAGACTCTGAGCTTTCATTTAAGTAATTTTGTGAACATTTTAGATAAGGACAGCCAACCCTGGAGCTCTTCAAACTTTTAGTCATACACATTTTCCTGCTATTTCTGCCTAAATCATTGTTTTCTTTTAATCCTGTGGCAGCAGAGAAGGAAAATACAAATATTGAAATACTGACATGACCCTAAGGATTAAGAAACTGTATAATTTATCTATATTATCTGATTGTGAGAGGGTGATTTTCAGTCTTATAATGGACAGACTTAGTGTGTTATTAGTGTTGATATGTGGAGGTGAAAGTCTGAGCTAAATACTTTTGGGAAAAGACTGTTTTTCAGCATTTTTAAATAGTTAAAAGCGTCCACCATATATAACTGTCATGATGGGGTGAGGTGGAGATAGGACTCAGATGCCCAGTGTTGAAGGGAAAAATAATTTAATAACAAACTGAACTAAAATGAAGACACAGACAAACAGAGACTGAAACAGAAGTAGAACCAAACAAAACCTGGGGGTAGATCAGCCAGAGTCCGTGGTGGTGAAAAATGTCCAGGTTATGGTGACAAGGGAAATGGGCAGAGTGTCTGGATTATGGAGGTGACATTACTGAATGGTCCCGCACCGGCAACTGCAAGCTTCACTGCTTAAACATTGAAGATCAGCAACGACTTGCAGCTGCACGGTGCGGGGCAGGTTAATTTGATGAGCACTGGGGGAAGAGTCGTGACAATAATTTATATCAAGTCCCAACTTTCATGGAATTTATTTTAAACAATGAATGTCTTGTTCTTCTTCTACTAGTAAATAGGGTAAAAAAAGGCTTTTCCCAGTTTGTCACATACGTTAAGACAAGTACTGCTGGTATTGCAAGTTTTCTTCAAAGTAATGGATAAATATGTAAATGAGGCTTAATTTACTGAACGCTATATAATTTGGGGAAATGTTCAAACTTGACATGTTGGATGGGGCCACCTTAAAAAGTTGTCATTGCAGTTTAAACATATACAATTATAGAAGAAATAATATATAATAATATATAAAAATACACAAAGTTGTAAACAAATTGTTTACAATTTAAAAATTTGACAAACAAAGTAATACGTTTTGTGCCTAATGCTTAGATCTATGTAATGAATCAATCAGAATTTAAATGGAAGAGAAGTGATTTTATTGAATTGTGGAAGTCGCAACTTCATCCAGATGAGCTAACTATATATATATATATATATATATATATATATATATATATATATATATATATATATATATATATATATATATATATATATATATATATATATATATATATATATGGCTTGATAGAGACAATCACAACACATAACATAAATTGTGAAGCTGAAACTGAAGCACTGTGTTACTGTTTATCTGTTAAATGTTCATTATTCTCGGTGTCAGGCACTGCAGCACTTTCATAATTCATAGTTCATAGTTATAGTTGTTGTTTATTCAGTACTAATTGTAAATATGAACTAGACTGACTGTACATATCCAGACGAATAAAAACATAATTCTCCCTTCGTGCAGTAATAATCTACACCTGGATTTCCTGCCTCCATCCATCATATAATATATATTATATTGACTAAATATAGTCTAAAATTAATGTTTATTTGCAACACAGTATGATAAATCATGACCAAAAAACTAAATAATTTAAGCAAAAAAAAATTCTTCATTTTAAATGTCTGGGGTCACGAGAAATGTGATATTAAAATGGGCTCATGAGCCAAAAAAGGTTGGACCCTCTGGTGTGCAGTATATGATGGTATTTTATGCTCGCTTTACCAAAGACAGTTTAAAGCACGGGTCTAAAACATATGGTCAAAGGTTCCATTGTGGACAAAAAATTCCACAAAAAAGGGTTCTACAAACAGACCAATATTATCTACAGTCAAATAACAGTGACATGACTCCAGAATTTTCTTCTCGTTTTGGTGCAAATAAAGCCTACAGTATAAATGAAAACTTTAAATTGTTGTCTTTGTGTTAGTGCAAAAAATAATATTAAATCATAAAAATATTTACATTTACAAATTATCCTGTAACACTAAAATGTTAATAACCTGAACAAATGCAAACAACATGAAATGTCTAAAGAAATTTAGGTACAATTTTAAAAATTTTCTGCTCCTGTTACTAAGTGTTTAGTGTCTTTATAGAGCTGATCCATAATGCACATATGAATATAAGCTCAGGCAGAATATTGTTAAATATTGTTCTCAAGAAATTAAGTTTTTTTCAAGTTATTCACATCTTTTTTGCCTGGATACTTTATAAAAGCAAGTCTTTTCATAATTTATTGTTTTTTGTTTTTTTTTTTACATTAAAACACAGACAAAAATGTGTAGTTGTCATCTATGTAATGGTTATTATTATATTATTATACTGGTCCGGCCCAGTGGAGAACAAATACAGGCTCAATGTGGCCCCTGACAGTAATGAATTTGAGACCCCTGGTGTAAACTCTGCATTTGTATATGGTGGAATTATTCTATCCGCTGAACTGGCAGTTTAGAGAGAATGTCCTGGGTGCAGTGTCAGTGCTGGGTCACAGATCACAGTATGGTGAGCGCTTCATGTTCACTGCTTCAGTCAGAGCAGCAGTGAAAACAAGTGCGTTATACTGTGTGGAGCCACAGCCAACAGTGATGAAGCAGATTGGGTGAAGTGGATCGCCGTCAGCAACACATCCATTTCTGATGCACTACAGAGAGCGTGTCTCCAACTTCTTTGCCAGGCCGACCCCAAAACAGTTTTAAAAAGCGCTTTCCACCACTCTCACCAACTCTCTCCTTCACTTTCTCGCCCTAATTCTCTCTCTCTCATTTTTACCCTCTTTTTCTGTGAACCCTTACAGCACAGTAGTGTGTATGTATGTACATGTGTGTGTGTGTGTGTGTGTCTCCCTTGAGCGAGCTGTTAAGTGCAGTCTCCAAAAAAACTCCACAAAAGCCCTTTTGCAGTCAAGATAAAACCACACACATGCAGGGTGACACTAACACACACAGACACATATACACACAATTATATACAGAACACAAAAACTGAGGCTCTTGCACACACACACACACACACACACACACACACGCACGCACACACACACACGCACACACACACACACGCACGTACACACACACGTGCACACACACATGCACATTTTTCACACTTCCCTCTGGGCAATCGAGGCAGAGTGGCAGAAGCGAGGCTGGGATAAATGATACAATGATATCCAGGCCTGACTTGTCAGTGGAGTTGAGGGAGGATGAGGAGGATGAAGAAAAGGAGGGGTCGCGGCGGTGGCAGCTCTGAATACAGGAATTATTCTTCATCGTCTCACACTGTCGCCGCGCATTACGCTCAAACTCTCGCCTGGCAACGTGAAGAGAGAGGTCGTAGAGGAAGAGCTGGGGGGATGCTGAAAGGCAGATATAATGACCACACTGCTTTCACACTCACTGGCTCTTCTCTCACCACCATACTCTTTGGCTTCAGTCGGCCTCACATTCTCTTTTCTGTTCTTTCACTCGGTCCCTCACGTCTTTCCGCCTCCGTCTCTCTCTCTCTTTGTCTCTCTCTTGCTGTGTTAGTTCTTTCTGTCTGTCATAGCGGGGCTGAGTAGCTTTCAGGGAGAGGGTGCACTCATTTGCTCTCTCTCTCTCTCTCTCTCTCTCTCTCTCTCTCTCTCTCTCTCTCTCTCTCTCTCTCTCTCTCTCTCTCTCTCTCTCTCTCTCTCTCTCTTTCTTCTCTCTTTGGTTAAAGCAAGCGGACAACATAACCCTCTGGGCATGTCACAAAATTATTAACTAATAGTTTTGAGTTAGTCAAGTAACCAAATGGTGTGTGTATGTGTGTGTGTGTGTGTGCTTGTATTCATATCTTTATGGGGACTTTGATATGTTTACACAGTCAAACTATGGGCGACCAAAATTCAGGTCCACACGAGGGTTAAATATAAATGTAGGTTAAATATGTGTGAAGGATGCAAATTTATGCAAATGATGTCCCCTATAAACGTATGAACTTCTTTTTTCTGGAAGTCCCCATGAAGCATGGGGGAAACAGGTGTAAAACAAAACTGATTTAAATGTATTGTTTTTATTATTATTATTTTATTTTTTTAATTTAGTGTTATTTATTTTTTATATTTTCATATTTTTCATTTTTATTATTTTTTTGTATTTACTTATTATAAAAAATATGTTTTTACTCTTTCCATTTTTTATTATTTATTTTAAATAAATGTAATTTAATTTTATTCTTCTATTTTTTTATATTTTAAAATATCTTTTCCCATTTAAAAGTATTGTATTGTATTGTATTTTATTTTATTAGTTTTTTGTTTTTTTTTTAAAAGGTGTCTTTATGATCACTGCCCAAAAACTTGGCCCACAAGTGATGATTGTAAACTTGGTCTTCACAAGACATGGAAACCAGAGCGTGTGTGTGTGTGCATTTGTGTGTGTATTTCACTCTGTCCATTAGTCCTGCTATTGAGATCATTATTCACAATTATGTTATATACAATATACATAGAGCTGCACATACAGTCCAGTTACAAGACAGCCAGTAGCTAAAGACTGGCCATACTAATGCCCATTGAAATGTTAGACACTGGTGAACTTCAATAGATAGTTGAAGTCAAATTTTGAGAAGCCATGTCTGATATATTATTTATACAGGCTGCTTTTGGGACAGACTGAACAGACAGTAAATATGCCAGTATTAATTTAACACCCATAAAGTGTCTATATGTGTCCACACTATAGACACTTAGGGGTTAGGGCTCTGAGCGTCACATATTGAAGTGGACGGGTTAGAAACCCACTGCGTCTCAATTAGATGCTGAGGGACACCTTGTGCACTTGGTCCGACGCACTGGGAGTGAGAATGTCCTGCATGCAACCATGGCAACCATTATTTGCAAAAGTATTACAAGGTCTTGCAATACTTTTGATTTAATTTTGATTTGATGTGTTTATTTCGAGCAATTCATACAATATACACATTCATGAGAAAATAAATAATAATATTTACACCCAAAAAGGAGTGGGAAGAAGAAACACTTATTTAATCCCACCCCAATCCTCATCAATAAAAAAAGACTAAAGTTCTCAACATTCACTCCTGTCCCTTAACCATAAACCAAATAAATAAAATAAAACTAATTCAGAATCAACTCATTCAACATTGTCTAAACCATTGTGCCAAAATGTGAATAAAATACAGAAACAAAACAAAACAACAATAAAAAGAAAACAACAACACATTCACACATTCAACAGCTAAACTCATATCATAACCACAGACCAACAGTGGTAACAACAAAACTAGCATAGCACCCAATTGACCCAATTTTTCCTTCCACTCCCAATGTCCCCTAAGGGCCTCCGTGAAAATGACAAACTTCAGCGGCTCTTGTGAAAAACAAATGGTAAATGTTCTGCACTTCTATAGTTCTTTTCCACCTTCATGCTCAAAGCACTTTACATTATCCTCACATTCACACACAATAGTATATTTCTAAGGTTCTTCCAGACCTACTGGGAACCTAACTGAGGGTTCAGTGTCTTACCCAAAGACACTTCCACATGTGGACAACCAGAGTTGGGACATGAACCGCCACCACCTCTACCAACAGAGCCACAGCCGCCCCAAGATAGTGATGGGTGGCCTGGAAATGTTTCAATCAATCAAACAGTCTAGAACTCTTACGTAACGACGTAATTTAATCTACACCAACCTGGGTTTGTTTAACACCAATATTAACAACACCCTGATTCAACAACATTAATTTAACAGAAGCACCAGGCACAGTGTAGTTTCAAGTCAATATCAACAACAACACTCTCTGTTTAACACTGACGCTGAACATTTAACACTCCATCCCATATTTGTTGTGGACTCATGAAAGGAGCTCATGACAAAACAGGCTGGCATGTTTCAAACCTTAAACTATTATGTTTTGTTTGCTTGAGGAAAGGAAAAACAGACACATTCACTACCACGGTGTCTTTCACTGGCCTGCAATTCTTTAAATTCATGTCTAGTGGTCACACTTTCACCACAGTTAGCTTTGTTCACCCTGAACTTCCATATAGCATAATGTGTTGCACAATTTTAATACCCTTCAGCCAAATATAGTGAAAGAATCTGTTGAAAGTTACTGCCATATAATTTAGATAATATTGTCTTTGTGTACAACTTATTACATGCATATTTGTATTTGAAAGTAGTCAGAGATTATAACTGGACATTTGACCTTGAAAAAGCAGGTCATGGTCACCTATTTTCAATATGCTTCTGTCTTCATGCCAAGATACATTTACAGTATAAATTTGGTGCAGTTACCTCAATGCAATCTTCAGATAATGTGATTATGTTGTTGAATGGACAGACAGACAGACAGACGACGAAATTATTTCAATATCCTTCGTCCAGAAGTTGGCTGAGGAGTAAAAATTACAACATGCGTATACACTGTGTCAAACACAATATCTCTCCTGATGCTAAGAAGGAATGTATTTTGTGAGTGAACAAGATACAAGGTATTTTTTAATTATCTACCAAAGTCATACTAATGTTAGTTGGACTTGATGTTGATGATGTCCATACTATCTATTTTCTCTGGTTATAATAATGTAACAAAAACATCAGATATTATAGTTTTGTTGAAATGTTAGCAAAATTTTATTAAATATTTTATTAGATTTAAATAAAACACTACTGCTCCTGACCAGGGACGGTGGTTAGGGACAGTGTCTCGGACCCAGGGTGGTGCCCCCCCCCTGTTTAACAAGGGGGACCAGAGGGTTTGCTCTAACTACAGAGGGGTCACACTCCTCATCCTCCTGGGGAAAGTCTATTCCAGGGTACTGGACTGATAGTCGAACCTCAGATCCAGGAGGAACAATGTGGTTTTCATCCTGGTCACAGAACACTGGACCAGCTCTACACTCTCCATCAGGTGCTCGAGGATTCATGGGAGTTCATCCAACCAGTACACACGTGTTTTATAGAGAAGTTGGTCAACCATGTCCCTCATAGTGTCATGTGAGGGGTGCTTTAGGAGTATGGGGTCTGGGATCCACTGCTTCGGGCAGTTTGGTCCCTGTACAACGAAAGTAGGAGTCTGGTTTGCATTGCCAGACGTAAGTCAGACCTGTTCCAGGTGTATGTTGGACTCTGCAGGGCTTCCCTTTGTCACTGGTTCTGTTCATAACTTTTATGAACAGAATTTGTAGGCACAGCCAGAGGCTGAAGGAGGTCTGGTTTGGGGGCCACAGGATTTCATCTCTGCTTTTTGCAGATGATGTTGTCCTGGTGGCCTCATCAAACATGAACCTTCAGCTGCACTGTGGCAGTTTGTAGCTGAGTATGAACCAAGTGGGATGAGAACCAGCATCTCCACATCCAAGACCATGGTTCTCGATCAGAAAAAAGGTGGTTGTACCCTCTCTGGGTCAGTGAGGAGCCCTTGCCCCAAGTGGAGTAGTTTAAGTATCTTGGGGTCTTGTTAACAAGTTGGAGAAGGACGGAGTAGAAGATTGAGAGGCAGGTCGGTACAGCATTGGCAGTGACACAGGCATTGTAACGGTTTGTCATGGTTCAACAGTAAATCTATGTTCCTACTCTCACCTGTGGTCATTAACTTTACGTCATGACTGAAAGGACAAGACGCAGGATACAAGTGGTTGAAATGAGTGTCCTCTGCAGTGAGGCGCTTGGAGTAGAGCCCATACTCATCCACATCAAAAGCCATTAGTTTCAGATACCTCTGAGTGGGACCACTGGGAGGAGGCCTGGGGGAAGACCTAGGACACGCTGTTTAGACTATGTTTGTGGGCTGGCCTGGGAAGGACTTGGGGACCCCCCAGAAGAGCTGGAGGAGGAGTCTGAGGAGAGGGAAATCTGGCCATCCTGCTTAGACTGTTGACTCTGCGACTCGGCCCACGGATAAGCAGAAGAAGATGTTTGGATGGATGGATGGATGGATGGATGATGGGATGGATGACGGGCGGCTGTGGCTCAGTTGGTAGAGTTGACCAAGAGGTTGGCGGTTCACGTCCCGGCTCTGGCTGTCCACATGTCAAAGTGTCCTTGGGCAAATACTGAACCCTGACTTGGGCTCCCAGTAGGACTGACAGAACCTTAGGAACCGACTGGTGTATGAGTGTGTGTGTGAATGGGTGAATGTGAAGCTTATGTACAGTGCTTTGAGCACCATGAAGGCTGGAAAAGCGCTATGTAAAATGCAGACCATTTACCATTTACCATGGATGGGTAAAACACCACTTTTGCATCTTCTGTGTGTGCCTATGTTTTTTTATTTTTATAATGGCCACTTCATAACATCTAATAAACGAGGGCAAGGACATTAATAATCACAAACTTATATTGCATTTGTATGCAGCCATCATGGTCATCATGTACCACTTCAGAAAATGCAATTCAGAGCTTAAATTGCTGAGGTCAGATGTGAGTCAACCATTTCTGTTGCCAAGAGGATCTGTGAACTTCATGTAAGGATGAATGTCTTTCATTCACAAGACACTAAGTGATGATAGTGAAACTTCCTGTCGAACATGTTCTAAGAAAATCTCCCAATTTTATTAAGACCATGTGATTGTGGACGTCAATGTCTCTGTAGGGAAATCCAACCTGTGCATTTAACATATTCTATGCTGTAATATAGGCACATAAGATGCAGTGGGCTGTGGGTCCGACTCCAGCTCTATATCAGTACCTCAGTAAAGGGCACTGACTGGAGGACTAATCTTACATGCATGACACAGGGATATCATGGAACATCCTTGTATCCTTTTCTAATTTACAATATAACTGTCATCACTGTCAGCAGATTGTATATTATGAGACTAAACATGTTGGTCAATACAAAGTCAATACAGTCTCAATTCTTTTGTCGGATGGAAGATAAATGAGTTGACCAGCTCAGTCTTTCTATGAGTACACAAACAGGAAAGTGAATGTGAACCTGATGAATACAGAAGGGAGTGGGTTGGCACAGCACATCAGTGACCTCGTCATGGTCCAAACAATTCTACATTTGTGTCTATCAGGTACTCTAGGCTAGAGCTGGGAATATTTGATCGAACCCAACGGGCATCATTTTTATCATTTGGATCGGGCCTAGGTCAGACTTGGGTTTTATGTTATTACTTACGGAGTAAATAAGTGATCATGTGATGCCTTTCGATTTGCACAAGATCGATGCAAAATGGATGTTGCAGAGGTGAAATGGAGATTAGCCTGTGGTGACTTCGAAAAACGTCAGGTTGCAAATGGGTACGGGTTCTACAAAACGAAAACCAGTTGGGTCAGACTCGGGTCAAGTTCTATCAGGCCCAGGCTGGTTTGGGTCTGACTTTTGAGGCCTGTTTCATGCTCTACTCTAGGCTATTTTGAAAGCTGTCTTGGATGGTTGAAGGTTGATCATCATTGATTATCGAATATAGGGGTGACAAACTGTTTTTAGTTCTGCGGCCATATTGAGCTAAATTTGATCTGTGATCTAGTACCTGACTGTACAGTAACTTTCCAGTCTCATTACAGGAAGCATAACATGAGCAAATGACATGAATCACAAAATCACACTAAATGTGTGGGTAAGGCTTGCATGCATGTAGCTCATTTCGCTACATACATGTGTAGCAGTGAGGCCAGCAGTCATCATTGATTGATAGCTAAACAGAGACCTCCAAGCCTGTACACCCCCTTCCTCTCCTCCACACATCCCTGGATGCTGTTGTTCTTATGATGGGTATCAGTGTACTAAAACAAGGCTGAATAGAAAAGAAACCACTCCGCCGGCAGGATAATAGCCCGGCTTTGTGCGAATAGAATAAGCAGCCAATGCAAATACAGGATGTATTGTACGACCATTAAATCACACAGCTGTCTGAGCGGGCGTGCAGGCTAGTTTCCATGTTTCCTTAATAGACCAATTAATGAGGTTTTCTACAGAATGATTTATATAATAGCAAAACTTAAATAGGCTATTCATTTTCACATAATGAAAAAAAATTATACATTGTGTTTTTCTTAAGCAGGTTGACTGCCAGACTTCAGACGCTAACGAAGCTCATAAACACAAATCAGATACTTCACAGTCAACTGAAAATCCAACCATGTTGACACCAGAAAATCTTTAAAGCAGGGTTCTCAAACATGCGACCCGTATCCATATTTTCTTCTCCGGTTTTTCTTTGCCTATAAATGATGACGACTTCAAATTTCTTTGTTTTTGTTTGTCTTTGTTTTATTGCAAAAAATTTTGAATTCTGAAAATATTTATATTTACAAACTATTCCGTAGCAATAAAATGTGAACAACCTGAAGAAATGTGAACAACCTGAAATGTCTAAAGAAAATTACACAAAATTTTAACCATTTTCTGCTTCTGTTACTAAGAGTTTAGTGTCTTGGTAGAACTGATCCATAAAAAACACATGAATAAATGATAAATTGAGGTAGAATATTGTTATAATCGTTCTAATATTGTAAAATCACCTTTATTTTCTTTATGAAATGTGACTCTTTTTACTACATTTGGATAATTTCTAAAAATATTTTCATAATTTAATGGGTTTTTTTTGCAATAATATAATGAGTGTCATTATTTATAGGTTATTATGTTTTAATTTTACTGGTCCGACTCATTGGAGATCAAATCAGGCTGAATGTGGCCCCCGTTTTAAAGAATACATGAAGCTATTGTAAACATGGCACTTATGTCATATCCTCCAGACTCTGTCATAGGATGTTTTATTCTGAAAATGTACTTGATGTTCTATGTCACTCCTATGCATGACCTCCCATACATCTCATTCACTCTCTACATTCTGATATAAGTTCTGTCAAAAGTGAACTGGGCAGGTATTTTTAGCTAACTGCAGAACTGTTTCTGGGAGGCTTTGAAAATGTGTTCGTTTTTGGTAGCATCACATCATTGGCTAGTATCAGTCAGTAGCTGCCATGTCATTATAACATAATTAAATGCAGTTCTGCTTGAGGTCAGTTTATTTCATAGAGTAGAAATGGCACTCCAGGTAAATAAAATGTTACCTGGTTTGTTCTGATTTGTTAACTTCCATAGTCCTTTCTCGCATGTTGCTTGCAACGTGCAGCCAATTGTGCTAAATGCTAATAGTAGGTAAATTGGTCAGTAGTGTTTTGGAAGAGGACATTGTCTCATTTTCTAATTTCTAAATATGTAATTGGCAGTAATGGACTGACCCAAAGTGAGCGGGTGCCCGCGGTTACGGGTCATTAAAAAACATCTTTAATGATATTTGGGTTACGGTCGGTCGGGTTGTTTGTCATTTGAGATAATCATTAAAATATCCTGGTAAATATGCTTCATTAACTGAATGTCCGTGAAGGTGACATGCAACGTCGTCAGTATCGTACAGTATGGAGGGAGGAAGAGAGAAAGTCAAGTTAGGAGAGTGGAAGCTCCGTAAACATACAAACAAAAAAAGTTAAGGTTTGTGACATATTCACTGATTTTTTTAAAGATGATGAGCAGCTCCCACTGTGTTCAAATGTCTCTTTGGGTGTTACAGGTTGTCGATGCCCCAATGACATTGGATTTTAACACGGAAATAAATGCAGGTATGTGAGTAAGGTCATGTGATGTTCATAAAGACCATTGATTACATTTTTAAAATGGGGGTCGAGAAGTGGGTCGTGTCCATTCTTTTCAAATATATTTATTGCGGTCTGAGGTGCGGGTGGGTTAATTAAAAAAGCGGGTCATTTCTACATCGACCCGCGCATCACTGATAACTGGGTACGACAGAGTTGTACGAGCAGTGAACACCTGTTAGTGTTGGGCAGAGGAATGAGTAAAGCAACAGGTAATTAATGTTTATTAATATGAGTAGTAAAGTATTAACGTTTTCCCTCTTAACTTATTCTGTCAAAGCAGTGACAATGGCTGACAGTGATCATCTCTGGAAAGAAAATATTATCGTACATACAGTAGTAGGTTGGTTCTTTTGGGGGATCTGGATCTTTATGGCTCGTTGCTTTCAAAGATCTGTTCAAAAAACTGACTCTTTGGCTCTTTTTTTTTTACCTCCACCAAGGAGGTATTCAATTTGGGTCCATTTGTCTACCTGTCTGTCTACTTGTCTGTCTGTCTATTTGTCTGTCTGTTTGTCTGTTTTTCTGGCTGTTTGTCTGGCTGTCTATTTGTCTGTCGTTTGTCTGTCTGTTTGTCTGTCTATTTGTCTGTTTTTCTGTCTGTCTGTCTATTTGTCTGTCATTTGTCTGTCTGTTTGTCTGTCTATTTGTCTGTCATTTGTCTGTCTGTCTGTCTGTCTATTTGTCTGTTTTTCTGTCTGTCTGTCTATTTGTCTGTCGTTTGTCTGTCTGTCTGTCTATTTGTCTGTTTTTCTGTCTGTTTGTCTGTTTGTCTGTCTATTTGTCTGTCTTTCTGTCTATTTGTCTATTTGTCTGTCATTTGTCTGTCTGTTTGTCTGTCTATTTGTCTGTCTGTCTCTCTATTTGTCTGTTTTTCTGTCTGTCTGTCTATTTGTCTGTCGTTTGTCTGTCTGTCAGCAGAATTACGCAACAATTTCCAAACGGATTTTGATTAAACTTTCAGGAATGACAGAAAATGGGTCAAGGAAGAACCCGTTAAGTTTTGAGCAATGAAGGTCAAAGGTCATGGTCTCACCTTCAGTCATCAGATGGGTCAACACCTCGATCACGTCATGACATTATATGACATCACATCAAGCCTTGGTGGAGGTCTGCTGTCTCTGACCGTCCTGTTTTTGAAGTGTTTTAGTCTTAAACTGGGTCCCCAGCATTCTGCCTTGGTTTCCCCTTCTCGATTAAAGTGGATCCAGACACTATTCCTTTTCCTTTGGCCCTGACTCATTTTAAATTCTAAATATTTCTTGATGGATAAAAGAAGTAGATGAAGAAGTACATGACAAAAAATTCCTAAAGTTGGTTTATGTTAAATTGTGCATTACTAACAGATTCATACGTTTCAGTGTTTGGACCACATTAGAGTGTAGCTTTTCCACCTGGTTGAATATGATAGAAAAAAATATTATTATGATTATTATTATTTCTTTTTTTTGGTGGGATGAAAATCTTTCCGCCAACACAAAGTCTACATTTACAGACTTCAGAATTCTTCAGTTGTTGTGTACAGGTGGCTGCGGTATAAGTGGACTGACCCAGTCTGAGTCATTATGAGCTCCACACGAGCACGAGCCCATGTGCTTTTGAGGGCATGACTCTGTTATACTTTATCTAATTATAACTATAACATGGTGGATTTCATGGTAAGTGTGAGGCCCTGAACATTGACATCTATGTAGATATATATCTGATAAGACAGAAAGTGTAAAGATCGCCACAGTACGGTTTAAA
Source organism: Siphamia tubifer (assembly GCA_020466265.1). NCBI lineage: Eukaryota > Metazoa > Chordata > Actinopteri > Kurtiformes > Apogonidae > Siphamia > Siphamia tubifer. The sequence continues at coordinate 10,930,221 of CM035795.1, forward strand.
CTTCACTCTGGAATTCATGTGAAGGAAAGTTTTTCTAAATAAAAGGCATTTAGTAATAATAACTAATAAATAAAGTGTATATTTTGTGGCCACACATGACATTTTTCTCTGCTTACAAATGATATTTTCTATTATATATATATATATATATATATATATATATATATATATATATATATATATATATATATATATATATATATATACATACATATATATATATATATTTCACATATATAATAGAAAATATCATTTGTAATACTAGAGCATGACACAAACCTATCAGAATAGGTGTGTTTAAATGTTTTAACCAGTAGATTGTGTTTTATACTTTATAGACTGTAAAACCCTAAAGAAACTTTTTGACGACAGATAATGGACGATGTGAATCGGGGGTCTCAAACAGTTTCTTCATTTTCCGCATTCAGTCTGATCTGATCTTCAATGAGCCAGACCAGAAAAATGAAAAAACAATAACCTATAAATAATGACAAATGCATTTTTATTATAGTTTTAGTGCAAAAAACCAACATCATTAATTTATGAAAATACTTTTATAAATTACTCAAATGCAAAAAAGTTACATTTCATGAGGAAAAAAAATTACAATTTTAACAATATTCTGCCTCAGTTCATCATTTGTTTTTTACTATATTCCGTTTGTAAAGCACATTGTGACTTTTATGCTCTTGAAAGGTGCTATATGAATAAAGTTTATTATTATTATTATTATTATTATTATTATTATTATTATTATTATTATTATTATTATTATTATTATTATTATTATTATTTGTCCATGTGTTTTTATTTTGGATCAGTTCTACAAAGACACTCTTAGTAACAGAAGTAGAAAATGGTTCAAATTGTGAATTTTCTTTAGATATTTCCGGTTATTATTTGTTCACATCAACAAACAATCATCGCAGTCCTCCAGAGTTAATTATGGCGTTCCTCAAGGGTCAGTCCTTGGGCCTATTTTGTTTACACTATATATGCTCCCTTTAGGTAACATCATTACAAATCATGGCATTAATTTTCATTGTTACGCGGATGACACACAGCTATATTTATCGATTAAACCTGACCAGACCAGGCAAATAGATAAACTAAGTACTTGTGTACAAGACATAAAAATTTGGATGAGTGCCAATTATCTTTTACTGAACCCTGAAAAAACTGAAGTCGTTATAATTGGTCCTAAAGATGCGAGAGACTCCCTAACTGACCAGATAGTTACTCTGGACAACTTAAGTGTAACACCCAGTGCCACAGTTAAAAATTTAGGAGTTTTATTTGATCCAGATCTTTCATTCAAAATGCATATCAAACAAACTTGCAGAACAGCCTTCTTTCACCTGCGCAACATAGCCAAAATTAGGAATATTCTGTCTAAAACGACTGCAGAAAAATTAATTCATGCATTTGTTACATCACGATTAGATTATTGTAACTCCTTACTTGTAGCATGTCCTAAATATTCCCTAAAAAGCTTGCAACTGGTTCAAAATGCAGCAGCAAGATTATTAACAGGATCAAATAGAAGAGAACACATCACGCCTGTGCTCCAAACTCTTCACTGGCTTCCAGTTGAGTCTAGAATTAAATTTAAAATCCTCCTCCTTACATATAAAACCATTAATGGTATGGGCCCCTCTTATCTTAAAGATGATCTGGTTCCGTACCAACCCAATAGAACCCTTCGTTCTCAGAATGCAGGTTTACTGAAAGTTCCTAGGGTTTCTAAAAGTACAGTAGGAGCTAGAGCCTTTAGTTATCAGGCCCCTGTCTTATGGAATCAGCTTCCCTTTAATATTAAAAACGCCGAAACAGTCTCTACATTTAAAATTAGGCTTAAAACATTCCTGTTTGAGAAAGCCTATGGTCAGGTTAGTTAAAAATTATGTGACTCATATATCATGTATACATGATGTATGAGTCACAGTTCAGTCTAGGCTGCCCTAGGAGTTAGAATGCTGGGGGAAGTACAGACACTGAGTTCTTTCTCCTCTTTCTCTTCCTCACATCTGTTTCTGTAATTTTTATAACATATCTTTCTTACCAAGTCTGTTCATGACTAGTCACCTGGTGTCCCCTTTCCCCCCTCCCCCCCTGGGGGGAGTGGTGGCTTTCCTGACAGTGCCTGCACGGGAGCCATGGACGACAGGATCTGGAGTATCTCGCCTGTGCTGACCTGTGACCCCGGACCACCGCCCCTGCCTGTCTAGACCAGCCCCCCTTCCTGCATTTATACAGGGACGTTCATCTATAGACTGTCCGTCCATGGGAGTGGATCTCTCCTTCAATGTGGTTCTCCTCGAGATTTCTTCTTTTTCCCACTGGGTTTGGAAGTTTTTTCTTGCCGAGAAGGAGGGTCTAAGGACAGGGGATGCCTGGGACTTTTCATGTATTTCTGTAGTTGATTATGTTTTTGTAAAGCCCTCTGAGACGACTTTGTTGTGATTTAGGGCTTTATAAATAAAATTGAATTTAATTGAATTGAATTATTCACATTTTATTGTTACAGGATAGCTACCTCCACCAAGGAGGTTATGTTTTTGCCGGCGTTTATCTGTCTGCCTGTCTGTGTACATAACTTAAAAAGTTATGGATGGATTTCCATGAAACTTTCAGGATACATGGACCAATTGATTAGATTTTGGTGAAGATCCAGAAGAAATCCTGGATTCTGAATCACTTTGAAATTTACTATCTATTTAACGCAATGTAATATTTCAAAGTATGCATTCTGTTACAGTTACAGATGTTACAGTGTGTGAAAATGCTGTAATACTGCCTCTTATGTTGGGTTTAATTATTCATGTAAGAAGGAAAACAGGGACAAGAAGATGCCCCCTTTCTCAGGTAATGTATGTTAGTTTATTTTTATTTCCTGAAGTTTAACGACCAGTTACCAGAGATGGTCAAAGTACTCACATTCTGTACTTAAGTAGAAGTACAGCTACTCGTGTGAAAAATACTGTGGAAGTAGAAGTACTGATTCAACTGCTTTACTAAAGTAAAAGTAAAAAAAAAAAAAAAA
>CM035795.1:10938263-10968263 GCA_020466265.1 Siphamia tubifer
ACAGTTGATAAAGCAACATGAAGAACAAACGCAGTGCTGTTGTCACTATGGCAGCAGGATATTTAGACTAAACTATTATCCACTTTTAATCTGCTGCTTCAGATTATATTGAATCACTCATATTGGAATCAAAATAAATCAGCGGTAAGCGCTCAGATGCAGACCTTAGATAGAAATAAGGGTATTACATCCATTTTAAGGCCTCCTTTACTTAAATATAATAAATATGACATAATGACTGCTGCTGAATATACACACAAAGATATTCACACTTAGGGCAAATTAGATTAACTGACCTATCAGTGCATGTCTTTGGATGGTGGGAGGAGCCAGAGAAAACCCATGCAAACATGGAGAGAATATGCAAACTCCACACAGAAAGGTCCCACCCACACTGGTGTTTGAATTAAACCCATGCTGTCTACTGCACCACAGTGTCACCCTGTGTATGTATATATATAGTGTGTGTTTTAGCAAAAAATAAAGCCTTTATAAAAGCCTGTGTTGATAAACTGTTTAATCTACAGATTTGTAAAGTCGACCGTGCAGGTTCTGTCACATGTCTAGTACCATCAGTCCACCTGTAGTAGACCTCCTGTTCATGGTGACTCTTAAATTCGTCATTCTGCTGAAAACCACTTTTCCACGCTCCTTTTGGGATCTGATGGGTCACCCCGACTTACCAAGACATGCTGCCTTTGACAGTGGTTCATCACCTCCACTGGCTGCATACTGCATTCACACAAAACAACAAGAGGAACCAGGGACCCAGACAAAGCTGGTCCATCTGACGTCAGATAGACTTTAGCGTCACCCACGTGTGGTTAAGCCAGTCCTACATTGCAACAAATCTGAAGTAGCATTAGCATTAGCATCTACAAGACAAGAAGGTGCCACAGTAGCTGCTGCACAAACTGGAAAAAAAATGTTGGATCAAACTGGTTCATGTGGAAATAAAGCCTCGTTTTCAGAACAAGCAACGGCACGAAACCTAGCTGGATGCTACTCTGGTAAAGGTAAACATGGAGAACGAGAGGGGAGGGGGGAGTGTTCCTTCACGCATTCTAAGCCAATCAGAGACGCCTCATCACCGTGTCATAGACATGTATGAGGAAGTACGAGTAAACTTCGTTGTTCGACCTGAAGTCATGTTTCTACCGTGAAAAAACAGCTGGAAACAAAACAATCTGGATATTTTTTAAATAGAACCAACACACAATGTATTCAATAACAATGGAGAACGCAGTAATATTAATGACATAACCATGGAAACCACTTTTCCACACTACTTTTGGAATCTGATGGGTCACCCCGAGTGGTGTGTCCCCTCCACTGTCTGTATTACACCCATTAAATATGATCAACTCATGCTGCTGTGAGCCATAATGCTTTTAAATTCATGCGGATTCTCTCACTCCTCGGGACAATTCCTCTAAACATATGGCGTCTGAAATTGGTTTCCTTGAAAAACTTCTGGGATCCACACAAAAGGCTCTCAGCACCAGAGATGAAGACACAATAAAAAATATCCGGCCACTTAAAAAAAAAAAAACAACAACCTGAAAACATTGTGAAACGCCACAATGTGAGTAAACAGAGATGAAAATGTCCCATTGTTGGCGCGGCACCAGCTGAGACACACCAGGTTGTGTTGAGCAGTAGTCCACTCTCCATATGGCTTCAATGGAATTTATGTTGGGTAGGCACCAATAAGCTAAATCCAGTTAGCAACATTATATCATTGGAGCCAAATCTAATTTCAGCTCCACTGTGTTTTAGTCCTGGGTGACTCTCTCTCTCTCTCTCTCTCTCACTCACTCTCCCCTCCTCCTCCTCCTCCTCATCTGCTCTCTCTCTCTCTTCCTCTATCCATCCATCCATCCGTCCATCTCTCTATGTGAGTGTCACCTGCCCTCAGAGCTGGCGACGCTGGGTCTCGGCCTTAGCGTGAGAGCCCCATTACCCTGACTGGAGGCTTTGTTTTCCCTGTGAATCTGCGAGAGAGTGTGTCCGTGGATGTGTGTGTGCTGGATAAGAATGTCAGAGAGACGCTGATTTGTTACATCAGCGAGCATTCCAACTCTGAGATCCACTGAGTGTGTGAGGATAAACACACACAGGCACGACTTGTTTGTTGCTGCGTTTCCATCCAAATCTATTTTTGTCAATTATCATTCAGCAGACTTATTTTTTTTAATAATTTTTTTTTATATGTGTAACTCAAGTAACTAGAATACATTGATTAAATGGATGAATGGATGGACTGGAAGAAATAATAATAATAATAATAATAATAATAATAATAATAATAATAATAATAATAATAATAATAATAATAATAATAATAGGCTCAGTTGAAAATAACAGTGAAACATTTTCAGAAAATTCTCTGATAACTTTTAACAGTGAAGCAGTTGCTATGTTTACATCAGGGGTGTCAAACTCATTTTAGTTTAGGCAGGGGCCACATTCAACTACATTTGATTGAAGTGGAACCAACCAGTGAAATAATAACATAATACCTAAATAATATCAACTCTAAAAATTTATCTATATGTTAGAGTAAAGAAAGTCAAATTAAATAATGAAAATGTTTACAGTGACACGCGATCCTTTTTTAAACAATGTGGATAGCGTGAAGTAAATAAAAGAATAAAGAGAATTTTAACAATATTATTCTTCCATTCATCATTTCCACATGTTCATTATAAGTTGCAGATCATGGTGGATCAAATACAAATAAACAAAATGTTTAATATTAGGCAAATTATTCTTAAAATTGCTCTTGAAACACTTCAGGTTTGAAATATTTTTTCAAGATTATTCAAATATTTTGTAGAATTATACTTTGTTTTAGTGTGAATATGTGAAAATACATACTTTTTGGAAGACAAAAAAAATTACCCACTTCAGATTGAAATGGTCTGATTGTGGACCCCTGATTATTAATTCATATCTTAATATCTATTTTTGCATTTCACAAATTCATCCTAAGGGCCAGACTGGGCCCTTTGGCAGGCCAGATTTGGCCCCCAGGCTTTATGTTTGACACCTGTCGGTTACATTAGCATCTACAAGAGAAAATGGCGCCAAAGTAGCTGCTGCACAAACTGGTTCATGTGCTCTCTATGGAAATAAAGCCTTGTTTTTTTCCTCTACATTTTCAGAATAAGATGGCATGAATCCAAGCTGGATGCTACTCTGGTAAAGGTAAACACACACAGAGCGAGAGGGGAGGTGGGGACTGTTCCTTCACACATTATGAGCCAATCAGAGACGTCATGGACATGTATGAGGAAGTACCGGTAAACTCCTTTGTTCGATCTCATGTCATTTTTCTACCGTGAAAAAACACCTGGAAACAAAACAATCTGGCCTTTTTTTTTTTTTTTTAAATCAAACCAACACACAATGTATTCAATAACAATGGAGAACACAGTAATATTAATGAAATAACCATTGAATGACTCCTTTAACCAGTTAATAATTTACTGCTTATATTAATCCACATTAATTACCTGTTGCTTTACTCATTCCTCTGCCCAGCGCTAACACGTGTTCACTGCTTGCACAACTCAGTCTGTCGTACTCAGTCACATATTTAGAAATTAGAAAATGAGACAATGTGTTGTTCCAAAACATTACTGACCAATTTCCTTACCATTAGGACAACTGTCCCCACATTGCAGGATTTGAACCGCCAACCCTTTCATTATTGGATGACCAGGTCTATCAACTGAGTCATGGCCACCTCCATAAGACACCTTACATCATTTTCTCATTATGTATCACCTAAGTGTGTACATGATTCAATACAATACTGTTAATTAGATCTAAGAAGGCATTTTTTTATGTGGATGCTTTTTTCTGTGTACGTATGATTCCCAACAGAAATATTCAGTTCAGCATATTTGTATGGGTGTTTTCTAAAAATGTGTGGTTGCAATCAGGTCCAAACTCTACGTCAGAAACTCGACTGCGTGTGCGAACACTCACCACAGCTCTCAGCAAATGGAGACAATGCATACGATACCATCTGCGTCTGCCCAGCTAAGTCTCACACTGACACAGATATACACAGTCTGCAAACACGTCCACATACAGCTTCATTTGGAGCCACTTAAATCCACATACATTAATGGAGAACTCCCTAGCGACTGAACGATTCATTAAATGAAACAACTTTGACAAAATCTGTAGTATCTAACACATGGGATGCATCTTGTGGGTCAGATGTGAACAGGATGACATGTTGCCTGTTGCCTTGTTCCAATAGAAAGCCACAGGAAATCAAATCTTCAGAGTCAGGGCCAAGAATGTGTTAACATTATTTTTAAGTCCTGTGGAGAAATACCACAATGAATGAAGATGAATGAAATGCCTGGTATTCTGCATCACTGTATACTTTATCTATTCATCTATAGCTCTAGGTCCGGAGATGGATGGGGCGTTCATGTACATAAAGCAACGATTTGATACGGTTTTTATCAATAGTAATGACATAAAATACGAGCTTTTATGAGTTTTTTTCTTTTGTATGTTTGAATTTCACTTTGAAATGTACAATTGAATGGGTTTTCAGGTCTGTGTGTTTGGCTGCAGACAGCCAACGAACAGTTTTTTATTTACTTTAGATGTATTATGGAAGGCACCCAATATAATATCTGACAGTTCATACTCAATAGTGTAGATTTTCTACAGTGAAAGTGAACAAAAGCCAATACATGTTTCAATTTAGCTGAAATATTACTGAGACTTTACTGACCAGATAAGTCTTTGGTTTCACTTCAGACAAAAGCTATGAAGACATACATTTGGCAACGTTTTCAAAATTCATACAATTTTCATGTTCTATTTGCTATTGTGAAGAAATAATGTGAAAGCTAATATATTAAAATAAAAACAATAATATCATTCAATTGGCTTATGTTTTGCTTTACTGAGAATTAACTGTTTTCCTTCTTTATTGCTACTTTATAATTAAATTAAATAAAAGTCCATATATGATTTCCTATCAGTGTTCATTAGTAACTATATTGATATCTCCAATCACTTCCAAGCTATAAGTCACCAAAATAGCCCATTATAAGGAACAATATAAGCCAACGCTACAATCAATCAAACTGTCTGTACAGGTATAAGCTAACACTACGACCAATCAAACTGTCTGTACAGGTATAAGCTAACACTACGACCAATCAAACTGTCTGTACAGGTATAAGCTAACACTACAACCAATCAAACTGTCTGTACAGGTATAAGCTAACACTACGACCAATCAAACTGTCTGTACAGGTATAAGCTAACACTACGACCAATCAAACTGTCTGTACAGGTATAAGCTAACACTACGACCAATCAAACTGTCTGTACAGGTATAAGCTAACACTACGACCAATCAAACTGTCTGTACAGGTATAAGCTAACACTACGACCAATCAAACTGTCTGTACAGGTATAAGCTAACACTACGACCAATCAGTGGAACAGTGATGGTGACGTTTTCACTAAGTCCCATTCTTTTTGCTACCAGCAGTGTGATTAAACCTTTTCCATAACCAGTTGGCATAACACCAAAAATGTCCTTCTTCAAGATGAATGACCACAGTGTGTCGTTCTGTTCATGTTTCAATGAAAATCCCAAATTAAAGTCTTCTAAAACCCCTTCCAAAGCTGCCCCTGCTGTTCTCTAGCCACAGTCATCTTCCTTATTGCGCTGTTTCCACTCTACTAAATGCTGCTACTTAGCCTTAGTGCCTTTACACTCATGTTATTTGTTTACTGCTCTATTGTAATTTTTTTAATTTCTATTTTATATTTCCTTTACATTTCTACATGTTAGGCATTCTGTGGACATGACAATAAACACTTTGGATCTCGAATAACATTAACAGTGTGGTTTTTCGTATATGAAAAGAGGTGGAAATAACCGGAAGTGTGTTGCTCACTATTCTATTCTATTCTATTCTATTCTATTCTATTCTATTCTATTCTATTCTATTCTATTCTGTTCTGTTCTATTCTATTCTATTCTATTCTATTCTATTCTATTCCACCCATACAAAGACTTATTTTACCTGTGTTTTATTTTCTCTTCTTGTAATTAAGGCCTTTTCAGGTCGTCCAATGGTCAATCACTATTAATTCTTTAATACACAGGGAATTCAATAAACGAACGAACAACCCAAATGATCCTTTTTCATAAAACCTCAGCCCCTGTCATGTGTCCTTGTCACAGCAGACAGAGACATTGCCTATATGTTACAGTGCAGAAGTGCTGTGCTATTAGATTAGTCTGAAGCCACTGAAGCCTCTCTGTCTATGAATGGACGGAAGAACCAACAAGTCCATCTCATTCCCTGTGGATGATGTCTTCAATGCGCTGTGTGTGTGTATAAGGGCTGTATTGGGACGTAATGTGATCAGTAATGAATTTTGTGTTGCATTAAAGGGCTGGAGGGGGTCAAGATGTAAAGAGGGGAGGGGAGTTTGCAACAACAAGAGGCGACTGACTACCAGTGTCCGGGAGTCTACAACGTCTAATCTAATGAAGAAACACAGGGTGGGGGGCAGTGAGAAAGAGTGATGAGAAGAGAGAGAGAGAGAGAGAGAGAGAGAGAGAGAGAGAGAGAGAGAGAGAGAGAGAGAGAGAGAGCAGCTACAAATGAAGTTAAGTCCTAACAGAGAGGGGATGTATGGGGGGTGGACAGGACTGGACATGGCTGGAGATGGTTGGGGGGTGATAGTCGATGCTAAATCCATTAGGGCCTTGTGACCCCCTACTCCCCCTTTCTCTCCACTAAACCCCATCCCTGTGGCTGCCTCTATGGAGTTACCCCCCCCAAACACACATACACATTTAAATCAAAGGAACTCTTGTTCACTTAAGGAGCTTAGGGGGGGGGGCACTGCCGCTTCCTAAATGAGTTAACCATTTGGACTGTCAGGGCCAACGGCACGTCTGCAGCACACACTCACACAAAAACATGCACACGCATGTGGACAGGAAGCCTGAAACTAAAGCAAGGCATGTGTAGATATGCCAGAACACACACTCACACACACAGAGTCCGACTGGAGGGGACTGGACCCAGCACTGGACAATGGACATGTCACATGTCACACTCGGTACCTTTACATGTCACATCTGAACACAGCTACTGAGTGAAGCTTTTAACTGCCTCAGTTTGTCATTTGTACATGTGCAGAACAACGTACATTTCAATTACAAATACACAAAACATTTAGTCACAGGCAGAATATTTGTAGAATTACATTTACTACTCTTCAGATATTTCAGCTGGTTCATATTTGTTCAGGTATTTATTCAGATTTTTAGAAAAGGATGTTTTGATAATAGAAATATTTTCATGTAATTTGACTTTTTCACATTAAAATATGCAGTTTTCATTATTTATAGGTAATTACAATCATATTTTACTGCTCTGACCCAATTGAGATTTCATTTTTCTGTATGCAGAACCGGAATTGAAATCATTTTTACACCATAAATATGTTCCCCTGACACAATCCCATTTGTATAATCAACTATATGTATATTTATCTTCATTTTAAATTAAAGGAGACCTATTATGCCGATCCGTGTTTTTCTACTTACATACAATGTTATGTCGGATGTCGACTGCAAACCTCAGCAAAGTTACAAAACATGAGCTATAGTGTTTCTGCTGTAATCCTGCAACATGGTTTCCTGTACAAAACCTGACGTCAGGTTGAAGCGTCCAATTGGGATGAATGCTCCAACAACGTGGAACCGGCTCCAAAACACGCCTACCCCGAATATTATTCAAACTTTCCCAGGCGTTACATCACAAAGTATCTGTGGTAATACTCATCATCTTGTCTGTCATTGTCCGGGTCAGACTCAGGGTCCAACACGTACAGATCCACATTAAGTTCTCTATAGCGCTGTAACATAACGTAACGCGCAAGTGGTCCAAAATATTAACATACTTGATTCCTCTCGGTTCAATAGTGAGAGCGACGCCAGAAAAGAGTGTGACTTGATAGCTCTGTGTATAGTAGCCTACGTTAGCTTACTGCTATCACACTGTAAACAAATAATAATAATAATAATAATAATACATTTTATTTGTATACTGCTTTTCATGGCACTCAAAGATGCTTTACATGAAGTAAAAACAGAATAATAAAAGTCCAACAACAATAAAAACAAACAATAGAACAATTCAAAGCAGACAGAATAAAAAGTCATCAAACATTAAAAGCAATCTTGAATAAATTAGTTTTTAAAAGGGTTCCAGAGGTTTGGGGCGGCTACAGAAAGGGCTCTGTCCCCCCAGGTTCGGTGCTTGGTTTTGGGTGGTGGGGCGAGGAAGTTGGCAGGAGAGGATCGGAGGCTGCGGGAGGGGACATGAGGTGTACCCTCCCGCAATAAAATATTTTATTCATTCTTCTGCATTATAACTGATACACATGTGGAGGCGGACCTGAAAACCTTGGTCTGCCTGACGTTCTGCCCCCCCCCTAAGTCTCCACTGAGCTGGCCAATCAGAAAGCAGCGAGATTGGCCAGAAGCATAAGCAGAAATCGTCTTGGATCGGGACTTTTGGGAACGAAATATCTATGGAGTTTTTTTAAGCATGAAATCATGTCAAGTTGCTCTGTAGGTGCTGATAAGTCACATAATGACAGTTAAAACCGACTATAATAGGACTCCTTTAACTACAAACACAATATTTAATAATTATGATAGTCTATATTAATTTATTGCAATAAAATATTGTTTTATTCATTCTTCTACATTATAACTAAATGTTCACTTTTTCAGATAATGTTCTGTATTTTATTACAATAGTTTTATACATCCTTTTAAATGCACAAATTGAAGAAGACTTTGTTTTTTAACATTTTGATCCAGATTATTCCACAGATATTTCCTGCCAACAGAGATAAACTGGCTTTTTGAATTTGTTCTACACTTCATTTTCCTAAAAAAAATCAGTTCCAGTCACTTTTCCTGGCCTGGAACATCTGCTGTAAACTGCACAAGAGCGTGTGGTCATGAGCTTTATGCATTAGAGTAAGAGTATTAAGGTCCACAGTATCATGTAGTTTTAGATCAGAAACAATTAATAAATAAAGGTGGGGGATTTGAAACACATGTAGTAGAAAGAGGACAATGAGATATGATAAGACCAGATACAGACCATAACCATGAAGCAGCTCAGGATATATGGAACATACTGTACACTCTGATTTATTACATGTAATGTGCATGTCGTCATGCTGTGTCTGTGGTCACTTCCTGAAGGGGGCGTGTCCAGGCCAGTCATAGTTGGACTATCCGTGGGTTCCATATACATGCTGTAAATTCAAGGTTCAACGTGTTTTATTTGCCATTGCAGTGTGTTAAAAACACAACTGAACAAAACTCATGCTCAAGGCCGTGCGAGCACAACCTTAGACTAACAGAGTAACACCCTTAAAAAAAATTAAATAGCAGCACCTTAAAATAAACAAAATACAACATTAAATATGTATCACCACAATAACACTAATAATAAAATACAATATACGAATAAAAGACACAAAAACACAATAAGATGAATAAAAGACACAAAAACACTAATAAAATACACTATAATACTAATAAAAAAACACAATAATATACTAATAAAATACTATCATACTAATAAAAGACACAAATGCACTATAACACTAATAAAATACACTATAACACTAATAAAATACACTATATTACTAATAAAAGACACAAAAACACTATAAGGCTAATAAAATACACTACAACACTAATAAAATACATTATATTACTAATAAAAGACACAATAATATACTAATAAAATACTATCATACTAATAAAAGACACAAAAGCACTATAACACTAATAAAATACACTATAACACTAATAAAATACACTATATTACTAATAAAAGACACAAAAACACTATAAGGCTAATAAAATACACTACAACACTAATAAAATACACTATATTACTAATAAAAGACACAATAATATACTAATAAAATACTACCATACTAATAAAAGACACCATTGTCATTAAATTGCTTTATTAATTGTCATTGTAAGGGGTTCAGGGGTCTCCCATGATCCTTCTGGACTGTCTCCTGCATAGATGTTCCTGATAGAATCCAGTGATAGAATATAGCTCAATAAAATAGTTCAATTTAGAATCACATAATCTAGCATGAATAGCCCTATTTCTAAAACTTCAGTCAAACTAAAGTGTATAAATGACTTTTAAATGTAGCCAGACTAAGGCAATAATGTGAATGTATTTAAATGCATGTAAATGTCCGGTCTGTGTTGGATAGGGAACCTACTGCTGCACAGAACTGCACACTTCATCATTTTCTTATCACTTCAGTCGCTAATGGTTTCACTGGCATTTTAAGGGAAACATTCTAGTTGCACATATTGTCATTGAAATGGTCTGTGAAGAACATTTCTGTTATGTTCAGACAGAGGAGATGTGAAAACCGGAGATAAAAAAAAAAAGTATTTTCCAAGAAGCAACAGGGCATCATCTCCCCTTCTCATGACATTTTGGCTGCACTTTTCCATAGCAGCATGAATCAGCATCACATTATCCTCTATCTTTGTATCTGCATATGCTGTGGTTGAAGAGCAGAGAGCTGCAGGAGGAGGAGGAGGAGGAGGAGGAGGAGGAGGAGGGGGCAGGGCTTATGCTCACTCAAGCTTTCAATCACATTCTGCCATCAAGTCATTTACGTGAACTCAAACTATGAAATTATAAGACATTTTAAAGACCATCTGAAGACAAAATATGTCCCAAGTTCATCCTGATTCATTTTTACTACCCCCCAACCCCCCCAAAAAGGGGGGAGAGGGCTATTCTTTTTGTTGTTGTTTTTTGTCCATCTGTTTGTCAGCAACATTACACAAAAAAAAACACTAGACCAATTTCCATTTTTTCAGGAAATATGTAAAGTGGTCCAGAACAGATTCCATTAAATAGCAAAGGTACAAAAAAAAAGGTGATAATGCAACTTTTGTAATAGTATAATAATCCATTGTTACATTATGATCTTATTAATTATTATATAACTCATTATGACATACGCTCACGTTTCATGAGTCGATTATAACATTATGAATTTTTAAGTTATTACAAGGGTTTTGTTTTTGAGCCGGTTTGTTTGTTTGTTTGTCAGCAGGAAAGGTGTGAGGTGGTCCAGAATAGATTCATACTTCTCTTAAGACATTTCAGGTTGTTCATATCTGTTCAGGTTTTTCACATTTTTTGTTGTAAATGTAACATTTTTGTGTAATTTCACCTTTTTTTTTTACATTACAACAAAGAAAAAATTCCTTATATTATTTAAAGTTTATTATGATAGTATTTTACTGGTCTGACACACTTTAGAATGGATTGACATAACATGAATTAAATGTTAACCTCTTCCACCCTGAGCCTATTTTCAGAGAAAAAAGCCTAAAAAAACATACCCAAAGTAAATGAAGAATTGCTCCACAATCCTAAGGTTTATATGGATGTTCTTTGTATCTATGGACATCTACAGGCTTCACAGAATCTATTCCCATTGTCTAAAATAGTGTAGCTACTACTATGACTGAATAAACTGGAATAAACTAAAAGATAAAATAGAATTTTTTGGTCTCGCCTGAATTTATTATTTTTTGGACAAAAGAAAACACCCTGCTAACAATGATTCCATGAATATAGACACTATTGATCACCTTCAGTAACTCCTTTCCAACACAGGAACAAAAGTTGATAGAATTATTTTAATTTTCCAGTAAAATCTGTCTGGAAAATACAACTCATATACATTACAGAAGTCTATTACTGTCTACTAGAGCTTTTAGAAATGAAATTTACCATGTGTTTCATCAACTTCTACCTTTGTGCACAACTAAAATGAATAAAACCATATAAACATGGATTATTTTGTCTCCAAATGGAGTAGTTTTATTATGAACTTACTCCAAACAATATAATATATCAATAATAATAATAATAATACACTTCAGTAAAAATCTAATATAAAGTTGAACATATGTGCAAAAATATCTGATAAATTCAATTAGAATAAATATAAATATCAAAATTAGTGCAAATTTACTAAACAAAATAACTAATACAAACATTCAAAACACAAACAATTGCAATAAAGTCCAAAAACGCCCATGTGTTATCATCAGGTGGGGGGTGGTTTATAATTAGGTTGGGGGGACTGGCAGCAGACTGAACTGGTCCATGTGTTTCTGCAAAAAGCATTTTTATTTGCTGTCAAATAAGGCTGTCATCCTCCAACCTAGGAAAAATGAAGACAATCATGATTTGAGACTTTTTCCTTCTCATGAAATGATAGAATGTTATTTATTTTTGACAGAGAAAGTGAATAAATCCTCAAACAATCATTGATTAATTATAAACTTATCTACTTATGTGTAAAAATAACAATACAATGAGAAATGAGACTGAAAAAATACTACTATAGTCAACAGTGTTTGCATGTGTATAGTATAAAATGTAGTATTATTGTTATTATTATTACTATTAGTTTGTAAAACAGATATCAGTAAGATACAACAACTTACTGGGTAGATGTTCATCCTGTTTTGAGTTCATATCCACAGTCAGATCTCAGTCAGATGTTGAACATTCAGGTGCTTCTCTGTAGTGTCTCTGTTGTTTACACGCTAGCACGCGGCTAACAGCTAACACTTCACAAAGCTTACCAGTAACAGTCGGGAAAATACACTGTCACTCACTGTTACTCACTAAAACTCTCTAAAATGACTTAAAACTACGAGTAAAGTCGGGAAATATAACTATAACCGGCACACAGATGTCTCTGCCGTAGCGTGTGTGCCCCAGGCCAGTATGTGCATGCGCCCGACGTGCGCAAAGATGCTAACCTTTCACCTTTTACGCATGCATTTCCTGTCCAGAGGGAAATGTAGTTCATGGAATGTGAGGTGTCATTGGATTCAGGACAATCTCCTCTTTCAAACGCCTACAAACATGGCCGCCTTATCGCTCGCCAGATCAACATATTGATGAATTAATAGCGCGTATCGGCGATTAAAAATAACTTATATTTCACCACACACACATTAAAGATAATGTTTAAAGGTAACTTTTATCACTAAAGTACACTTTATATGTATTTTTATGAACATTAGGGTCTTAACTTTGAGTAAAAGTTGAAACAAATTTCCATTGTCCAGATGTTAATAATTAATGAAAAATTACACAATTACACAATCGGGCTAAAGGAGTTAATTGGTTTCAGTGTAATTTTTGCATTTCACAAATCCATCCCAGGGACGGAACTGGATCCTTTAGCGGTCCGGTTTTGACCCCCGGGCCGCATGTTTGACACCCCTGCTGTAGAATAAATCAGCTGTGCATTACAGTGTGCATTTCAAGCTCTAAAAAAGGCCACTGGTGTTGCATGAATGTCAGTATTGAAGTGAAAAAATATGGGGAAACATTTAGGAGAAGGTAGAAACATCAGGAAGTGGACCTTGAACATGTCCCAGAGAATGTAGTGTGGAGACAGAGGACACCCAGTGGATCTATTATCCTGTCTGGTGTCTTTTTGATCTGTGAACCTTTCTCACATTTTTCATCTAATGTTTGAATAAATCCACAAAAGTGCTCGGAATTAAAATGTGGATTGGAATAATCTTGGCAGGATGGATGGATGCCACCATGGAAACGCTTTCATTCTCTAATACTTTCAGTCACTCAGTAACACTGTGTTATGTTTTGTTTTGTTTTTTTTTTTTTTTTGGGGGGGGGGGGGGGGGGGGAGACAACCTTTTTTTTTTTTTCTCTGTCAAATGAAAACAAATGGCATAAAATATTCTTTACTTAAAATTAGGAAATATAGTGACATTTGAACTAATAAATATAAACAAATGTACACCTTCTTGCTATGACGTGTCTTGTCAAGCTGTGTTTGTAGTTCATGTTTTGTCTTTTCTGTCCATTTCCTGTTTTATTTTGTTAGATTTCTCACTTCCTTATGTTTCCTGTCTCTCTCTCTCTGTGTTTCACCTTTCCCCTAGTTTCCCTCGTCTGTCACCTGTGTTCCCTTGTTTGGTCCACCTACGTCTCCTTATCTGTCCTCTATATATTCTGTCCTCCTATGTGTCTCCTGTGACAGTTTGTCCCTGACTTCCAGTGATTCTTCTTGTGTATTTACTCCTCATGTATGACCTGTGCCTGTTTTCCTCCACCTCTGCCTTCTGCCTGTTTCCTGAACCTTGACCTTGTCTCCTGAATTTTGCCGTTTGTTGCTGTTTTTGGTTTTCCATTTGCTCCGTGGATAGTCCAACTGTGTACCCAAGTGTCTGCTGCCGGGCCCTCATTATATTCCTGAAACATGGAGTGTCGGGATGTAATGGTTTTGTCTGCACCACCGCTACATAAAGTCTTATGTGTTAATGTGATAACTTTTGAACGACTGGACTGATTTGTCCCAAATTCGGCCGCATTCAGCCAAATATGGTATAAAGGCCGGACCATTAAAATGATAGAAATAATAGGATAAAAATATATAAATGACGTCAACTCCAAAGTTTTCTCTATGTTTTTGAGCAAAAATGGTAAAATGCCATAATGGAAATGTTTACGTCTACGACCTGTACTTGAACATAACATGAACAACCTAAAAATTAAAGCGCAATATTGTTAATATTGCGCTTTAATTTATTATTTATACATGAGCATCACAACTTAAAGTTAACACTGGATTTACAAATAGTAACATTCAGAATATTGATATAAAAATTCCACATATATTTTAGGTTATTCACATTTTTTGTAATAGGCTAGTCCTATTTATTTATTTAGTCTCTCTTTTTTTTTTTTTACACTAAAACAAGGATGAAAATTAGCATTTTTCATAATTTATTTATTATGATAATGGTGCGATCCATTTTAGATTGAGTTGATGGCAAATTATTTGAATTTCCTTAAATATTAATATCTTATGTGTAATTTTTGCATTTAACAAATTCATCCCATTGGCCAAATTGGACCCATTGGTTGGCCGGTTTTGGCCTCTGGGCCGCATGTTTGACACCTCTGCTCTAGGATATGTACATGAGCTGATTAGATTTTGGAGGTCAAAACTTTCAAGATGGCCCATAACTTTTGAAGAGGTGGACGAGTTGTTAATTCTCTTATATTTTGTATTTAATATATAACTTCATGAATGGGTGAATGGGAGTTGTAGAAATGATGGGTAACTATAAAATGGTTAAAGATGGGTGCATTTACATTTTCCTTTTCTTTAAAATGTTTATTAATGTACATTGTCCCTCTATAACAAATAAAGGATAATAAAAAAAACCAAAAACTGGAAGCATCGTGTTTCAGGTATAGAGACGACTGCAGAGGTCTAGTCCATCCTGTTTGCTTCACTAACACATTACCTGTGTATCGAACCCTGTTCTTTATTAAACTGACTGTATTTTATGTGTTACATCTCTCCGAGTCGTGCATTTGGGTCAAGACTCCAGTTACGATAGTGTTACACTTCAGTTTTTTTTTTTATTTTTTCTCTTGTTCCTGTCATGTCATGTCTGTTTTTCTCTTGTGATTTCCTCTTTTACTGTCAAACCTAACTCTCCTCTCATTTTAGCTAACTTTACCACTTCACTTTTTGTGTTTCCTGCTTGTCTGACTGTCACCCTTGCCCTGATTGTGTCCACCTGTTCCCCATTACCTCATGTATATATGGTTTTCCCTCGTCTTGTGCCAGTGTTTCATCCTCTTCGATCATCCCAGCCTTTTGTTTAACTCTCCAAAAGTTTCATAGCCTTGTTGCTTCGTGCTGCATTTTTCTGTTTTGCATCCCTCCATTAGTTACGTTATATCGCCGATTGTTTTCTTCCTCCTTGTGAGTGATTTTGTTTTATTCTTTTTTCTCTTTGTTATAGTTTTTTATGACTGTTTTTACTTAGTGGTTTTTTTTTGTAAAATTGTGCTATTGTACTGCATCTGAATCCTCCTTTCTGAGTACTAACATAACTTGTTTTTCTCCTTTTTTGCTTGCTTTTCCCATTTTCTTTTTTCCTTTTTTTCCTTCACCTGTCAATGAGACCATATTGGCCACTAGCCTTGTCAAGCCCAACTATGATATGAATTCATAGTCTGGAGACAATCCATAGACTGAACTTAAGGGTACGGGTGGGATCAACTGTCTTTCAAACAGTTCTGCACGTAATAGGTCAAAGCTATGACCAATCAGAGCAACAAAAACAAGTCTAAAGTAGCATCTATCTGGTTGTTTTAACATCCTATAGGCTAGGCTAATTAACGTTAACACACCGGTAATAGTTGAGGAAACATATCCAACTGGGTCCATTTACTTCTTATCCGACCATAGCCTGTATATACGTTTGTACTTGTTCTGCAATCTACACTGTCGTGCAATAATTGTACTAAGCCCGCCTTTCAATCTGGATGGAGCATTGTGATTGGACCAGTTAAGTGGAACCGGTCCTGGCTGAGGCTCTATGGAGTGTGGCTCAACCAATGATTCAGGCAAAAAACTTTTTTTTGTAACTAGAGGTGGGCTAGTTTACTAGACTATCAGACTAATGCTAATAGAAGAAAAAAACATAACGATGGGCCCTATCATTCCTCAGTAACTGGCCCAGCATGTGAGTATGTTATAAACCCAACAGATGATGTGATCCTGTTGCAGTAGTAGAATTAAAATAAGTCAGTGATGTCCTGACCTGTTGCAGATCCCACTATATCCCTGGAGGGCGATTCGGACATGGCGTCGGCCAGTCTCTCTCGCAGGCCTTCGTCACTGGTGTCCGCTGAACCCATGTTGTGGCGCGGGATGCCGAAGCTCTCGGGCCAGCTCCCGCATACTTCCAAAAGTGTCACGCCACGTCCATCAAATGGCCCTGTATAGACAGAAACACAAACAAGGTTAGACTAGTTAAGCACAGGTGTTGTACACATGACACACATGTACATGCCCATGCACATTTTACATCTCTATTTAAGATGAAGATTTTTTATTATTTTATTTTTGACAATAATAGACTTCATCTCATCATTTTATTGAGTATTTTGATAATTTTTGTTCATTTTTTAAAAATTATTTTGGTCATTGTTCATTATTTTATTAATTTCTGGTCTGGGCAGTAGCGTCACTACATGTAGTTAAACTACATTTTCCAGTAGCTTGACCATAGCGTTGCTGCTTTATAAATAAAATAACTTTCCTCTAGTTACGGTATTTTTTTTGATCAAGTAGCAACATAGCGTCCACAAAAGAAATGTTCCCATATGTGTGTTAGTGATAAAAAAACAAAACAAAACCTCAAGTCTTAAATGCTATCAGTTTTTCAAGATGAATTAATTAATCACACAACATGAACACTGACTGCTCTATGACTGGAAACATTTACTACGCACTAGTTCAACGAGTCCAACTGATCAGCTGATTCACGGTCACAAGCTCCAAAACCTAACAAACAACTTGTAAGCACAACACAATCTTCATGCCTGTCAATCCAAATCCACACAGACCTCCACTGCACCTTAATCTTTTCTCCTTTCTGTCTGCCGTAATTTCTGCAATCAGAGAGATCTTGTGCTCCTGGAGCCAGAAAGTCTGCAACCTGTTTCTGTGTGTGTGTGTGTGTGTGTGACAAGCCAAGCAGGCATGAAAGCAGGCATGCAGACACTTAAACAAGTGGTTTATTCTATTAGTGTGTTCATTTGCCTTGGTCACTCTGCTGCCAGCGCTACAAGGTGATAAAGCCTGAAAGGGATGATTTAGCAGAAGGTTAGTGAAGAGCAACTGTGACTCAGCAGCCTTAACAACTATTCAAACACATGACCTCATGGGCTCACTTTCACTTTATCATCATTATCACCAGTTCAGTTCTGCAAAGCGTAACATCATCTTTAGCCTTGTTAACACCCAGGAAATGTGTGACACAAATCAGTATTTGCTCACCTCTACCCTGAACCAACAACTTCACCTGACAAAAAAAGTTGTGACATGAATTTAAAGGGAGACTTATCAGCGTCATTTTCCACCAGTGGACACAGATCCCTGGTGTCTCAGTAGTGACCTGTCTGTGACATGCTTTGGTCAAAATAAACACCGCATTGATGCAGAGATACAGTAGCCTCTTCAACCTGGAGAAACAGCCCTTTTTAAAAACACTGACTTTTAAGGTTAATTTAAATGCTCAGAAGACAAGTTGACTGTGAAGTGTTGCAGATACGTCACCATTTCGTGTTCGTTAAGCAGCCCATGAAACACACATAATATATTTAAAAAGTTCTAAAATACAGAAAAAAACTCACACCAAAAATGTGATAAAATATTTTAAAAATATGCAACTAGCAGTGATGTGCGGGTCGATATGTAGGGTGGTTCTGGCTCAGTTGCTAGAGTGGGTCGCCAATGACCGAGAGGTTGGCGTCCACATGTCGAAGTGTCCTTGGGCAAAGACACTGAACCCAGTAGGACTGACAGAAGCTTAGAAACCTACTGGTGTATGAGTGAATGGGTGAATGTGAGGCTAATGTAAAGTGCTTTGAGTACCATGAAGGTGGAAACGAACTATAAAACTGCAGAACATTTACATAAATGACCACTTTTTTGACAAGCCCGCCCACAATTCGGGTCGCCAGAAATATATTTGAAAAGGACGGACCCAACCCGCTTCTTGACCCAAATTTTTTAAAAAGTAGTCAATGGTCTTTATGAACATCACCTAACCTTACTCACATACCTGCCATAATTTCTGTGTTAAAATCCAATGTCATTGTTCGTAAGTTAATATATTGGGTAAATGTGTTTGTCCTCCATCATTCAAAAGTTATCAACGCGCAGCATCAAAACCAGGGGTCGTCAAACTGTAACACCCAAAGAGACATTTGAACCCAGTTTCCATCGAAAGGAAAACACTGGGAGCCGCTCATTATCTTTAAAAATCTCAGTGAATGTTTCCAAACCTTTTTTTTTTTTTTTATACCTCCGCCAAGGAGGTTATGTTTTTGTTCAGTGGTTTGTTTGTTTGTGTAAAAGGTAACTCAAAAACTTGTGGATAGATTTTAATGACATTTTCAGGGTGGGTTGGTAATGGGGAGATCTGGAAATGATCAGATTTTGGTGGTGATCTAGAGGGGGGGGGGGTCTACCTTGGCGGAGGTCTGCGCTCTCAGAATGCCTTTCTAGTTGTATATTTGTCTCCAGAGCTTCTCCCAACTTTATTTTCTCTCTTGCTGCCTCCATACCGTAGGATACTGACAACGGTATATGACACCTTCACGGAAATTCAGTTAATAAAGTGTATGTATTAATCATAGAAAATTGTACCTAATATTTAAATTATAATGATTTACCAGGTTATTTTAATGTTTATCTCAAATGACAAATAGCTCGACTGACCGCAACTCGAACATCATTAGCATGACACATCAATGACACATCACGACCTTCAGCATCGGGGTGTTGTTCGGCCCCGTCGGGAAATATTTTTCAATAGTCACATGTGGGCAATACAATATCCCGCTTGTTCTGTGAGTTATTACAGCTTATTACTGCTACTACTCTAACAGACTGGATAAAATGGCAGTTACAACGTAACGAATATTTACTTTCAAAGTGGCCGAACTACCTGCGGAGTGATACGGTACTGTCAATCTGAAGTGACAAAACTTGTTTCCATTAGCAGCGGGCGTTAACGAAAAAAATCCACCCATAGAAAGTTGGGAACATCCATTCAAAGTGAACGGGAGCTGTCACAACGTTCTAGAGGGCCGTAGAATAACAAATATTATTCAACGACCCGCTCAGTTTGGGTCATCACTGATATATAATGTTCTTTAGTACACATAGTGTGTATGGAATGACTGCAGCATTTTCCACTCAATGAAAACCACAGATCTCACATGTGTTGTATGTGTTAGACAGTGAAATAAGTTAGTGGTCGCTCGTACTGCACATGTGCAGTGGACGACTTGTATTAGAAGAGTGTCTTATTAGTGTTTGGTTTCTGACACAACTGGTTTTTCTCACTGTCTAGAAATGATGCAAAAAACACATTGAAATCCTTGACCATGTTTAAGATAATTTGGAAGGACAAATGCAGTATTCATGCTTATTGTAGACGCCCACACTTTGTTTCTCTGTCTTTCTGTGTGTCT
This sequence comes from Siphamia tubifer, assembly GCA_020466265.1. Lineage (NCBI taxonomy): Eukaryota > Metazoa > Chordata > Actinopteri > Kurtiformes > Apogonidae > Siphamia > Siphamia tubifer. The sequence continues at coordinate 10,958,480 of CM035795.1, forward strand.
CAGACAAGTGGACACGCACACATGCAGGAATGTTTCTCTAGTGGTCTTATGGGTATCAGCAAAACTGGAGTGAGAAGACAGACAGGATGACATCAAAGAAAGAAGTCAAGTACAGGACAGAAGAGATCCTCTTTTCCTGGAAAGGAAAGTATCCCTGTGTGTGTGTGTGTGTGTGCTGCTTGTATTCCTATCTTTATGGGGACATTGATCTGTTTACACAGTCACAGCATGAGGACCTCTGTCACCATGGCGACCAAAATTCAGTGTTAAATATAAATGTAGGTGAAAACTGTGTGAAGTTTATGCAAGTGGTGTCTCCTATAAAGACATTAACTTGATTAATGTGGAAGTCCCCATAAAGCACGAAGGAAACTGGTCTAAAATGACAAAACATGTATTTTTCAAAGGTTTGAACATGTGGTTACTTTTTCCCCCAATTTATTTTCTAATCAGTATTTTAATTTTATTATTTTATTTAGTTTCATTATATTTTGATAATTTTTTTTTTTATTTTCTTTTTTTTTTTTTAAAGATGTTTTGACTCGGTGGTGCAGTGGTTAACACTCGTGCCTCACAGCAAGAAGGACTCTGGTTTGAATCCCACACCAGACCTTTCTGTGTGGAGTTTACATGTTCTCCTTGAGTCTGTGTGGGTTTTCTCCAGTTTCCTCCCACCATCCAAACACATGCACTGATAGGTTAACTGGTTAATCTAAATTGTCCATAGGTGTGAATGTGAGAGTGATTGTTTGTCTATATATGTTCAGGCCTGAGATGAACTGGAGACTCATACAGGGTGTACCCCACCTTCACCTATTGTAGCTGGATTAGACCCCCAGTGACCCCCATGACCCTACTGAGGATAAAGCGGGTTCAGATGATGAGACGAGAGATGTTTTTACTTTTTTTTTTCCCATTTCTTTTATTTTTTGGCCTGAGCATTGATATGCCATGTCGGTGAGGGCCTATTAAACTGTGGGGTTCTGTTATTATTATTATTTCCCTGGATGCTTTGACCCTGAAATTTGCCGTACTAAAAGAACTTAATTTTATTCGACCTCACATTCAGACCCAGCAAAAAATGTCATAGTCTGAAGTCTTCCAAAAACATTTCATAAAACGACTTGGCCACACCCTCTCAAAAATGTGTGAGGGTGGGAGGGATGGGAGACGTCCTCAAATTTTTTCCATTTATCATTATTTTCAAATTTATAAAATTTGTTATTGAATTTAATGTTATTATTTTGGGGTGTTTTTATATTCTTTAATTTAATTTAATTATTAAAAAGATGTGTACACTTACTACCCAATGGCTACTTTACCTACAAGTGATGATTACAAAGTTGGTCCTTATGAGACATAGAGACAAGTGTGTGTGTGTGTGTGTGTGCATTGAGAACACATAAGTCATGGGTGTACAGATGGCTGGTGTATGTATATACATATATATATATATATATATATATATATATATATATATATATATATATATATATATATATATATATATATATATATATATATATATATATATATATATATATATATATATATATATGGTTCTCCAGTCCTTGTGATGCAGTGTTTTGCATGTTTCAGTTATAACCTCTTCTATCACAACTAATTAAATTATTGAAAAGACTTCCAAGTGTGAGGGAAGGGGGAGATTTTTTAATGTATTTTTTATTTACATTTTTTTAAATTAGTTTTTTAATGTATTTAAATGTATTTAATTGTTTTCATTTTTACATAAAAATATATTTTTATTTTATTCTTTTACTTTTTAAATGTATTTTATTAAAAAAAATTTTTTTTTTTTACTTTTTAATGTATTTTATTTATTCATTCATTTATTGAATGATTTTTTTTCATTTAAAGCAGAAGAGGGTAATATCTAAAACATGTCGGACACAGGGCCATGAGGAGCAGCTTTGACAAACAGCTGATGTGTTCCTTGACCTTCTGGCTCCTGGAACAACTTCTGATCACATTAAAATGCAAAAGCCACCTGTGACTGCAAACCCACACAGACTGGTGTTGTTAGCTTTGAAATGTAGATTTAATGAAATCTTCAAACACATAGACATGTCAAGGCTCTGCTAAATGGTCAGCTGGAGGTTTTAGTTTTAGTCAGCTGTAGCTTTAAAAGCCACACTTGACTGGCTCACCTTAAGCTGTCCTGTCCAGATGGACCTTTACAACTACAAAATTCAATTCAGACTATACACAGAGACACACGTTATCCAGCATTAAACTGAGCAATGTGCAGGATGTAATAACATTATATCACCTCAAAGGCTTAATACAGCTTTATTTTTTATACACATACTTACCCAGAAGAGGTGGGAAGTAAGTAAGGATAAGTAACTGGATAAGAGTTTAATGTAATGAAGCTATCTGTACTTTACCTGAGTATTTGTTTTTCTGGGAATCTTTTACTTTTCCTTCCTACTTTTGTTCATAAATATCTGTACTTTATACTCCTTACATTTATACATACACACACACACACACACACACACACACACACACACACACACACACATATATATATATAGACTCACCTGGTAATAATGTACATACTGTAAATTACATTATTTATTTATTTTTTAGTGTATATTTTTTAGTGTATATATATATATATATATATATATATATATATATATATATATATATATATATATATATATATATATATATATATATATATATATATATATATATATATATATATACACTAAAAAATAAATAAATAATGTAATTTACAGTATGTACATTATTACCAGGTGAGTCTGTTTGTTCATCTGTTTCTTTTTAAGCAGCTTTACTCCAAAACTATTGGACCAATTTCTATGGAATTTTCACGAGAATTCCAGAATAGATCCCATTCAACTTTGGTGAATGTAGGTCGAAGGTCACAGTCACCAAAAATGTCTTTTTGCAATTTGTAGAGATAGAGCAAATCAGGTAAAATGTGTAGAAAACACGTAAAAACACAAAATACAGAGATTAATATGATAATAAACTGTGATAAATAGCATAAAAATGGTTAAATAGAGAAAAACTAATTTGGGAACTGACAGAAAAGTAGCACTGGGTCTTTACGGGTCAATTAAGAATACTGTTTTCCTTCCTCAAGCATTGGCTCTGTTGTTATTAGCAAAATAAATTGTAAATAAATAAATACTTGTAAATAATTATGCATCTTATCTGTTTGTTTGTTTGTTTGTTTGTAAACAGCTACGAAAAAAGTACTGGACCAACTACTATGAAATTTTCAGGAAAGGTGCGAGACGGTCCAGAATAGGTCCCATTGAAGTTGGTGAATGTAGGTCAAAGGTCACAGTCACCAAAAATGTGTTTTCGTAATGATAAGAGATAGAGTAAACCAGGTCAAATGTGTGTGATGGGGGGGTGGGGCTTGTTGCTATGGGCACCAGTTGTTTTTGTATTTAAGTTTTTATAATTTTTTATGAAAGACATAGTACTGGTCCAAACATATACATTCATTGTGAGGAGACACTTTAAGGATGTATGAAATGACCTCAAAATAAATAAATCAAACTAAATAGAAAATATTCTCATATGACTCCAAAACACACCCCATTCTGAAAGTTGATCAGTCATTTCACCCCTCAGTCTATTGAACATATACTCATATGATGATGTTTCCACCATCACATCCATTTGTCCCTTCACTCCTGGAGTCTCAACTGTTTTCCAATGTCTTAAAATAATCCTTGAAGCTGTAACTATTACAATCATGATAACTTGGAAGGCAGATTTTGGGATGTTTGGCACCTGTGATCTTTCCCCCAACAGGCACAAACTGGGAGTTTTTGAACCATCCCATCCACTACTTTAACCCAGAACGGTCTGACCTGAGAACATTCCCTGTTCCAACAGAAATTGTCCTTCATTCATTTCATTCTATTTAACCTTACTGTTGTATGATAGTATCTGTGTAATACAGTGGTACCTCTACTTAACAAAACACCCAGCTAATGAAAAATCCAAGTTACTAAAAACCTTTACCTCAATTTTTTGTCTCTGAATATGAAAGAAAATTATATTTATGAAAGGAAACGGAAACCCTCGAGACATAAATACAGTATATTACTGAATGTAATGTACGTAAATACATCACCTACGTACTGTATGTAGCATCCCATTGACTATGAGGGAGCTACCCATGATGCTTTTCGTTACCTTTTGATCCTCATTGATCATGGAGCAGCTGCTGTGTCTCCATGGTAACACAGACACTTTAACGTTCATGTCTCCACCTAGACCAGAACTTTTAGACTCAAATGTTCAGCCAGAAGAGTATATGACCAACAGACTATCATCAACTTAAGGAAAATTGTTGAAAACATGGAGACGTGGAGCGTTCTACAGAACCTCGGTCTGCTACGCCGCTCAGATCCAGCGTCCTACAGCGGCTCCGCATCCGCGGCGCGAGAGGAAGTAGAAGTGCGGCTGTCGCTAAGCTAAGAGCTAACCTGTCCTGACCGCCGCTTCCATCAGTCCTGCTCACCAATGGACGCTCACTGGAATACAAAGTGGAAGACCTGAAGATGGATTTAAACATCAAACATGATCTACCAGACGGGTGCATCAACTCTTCTGTCCCGGACACTGACATTAGCCTGGACGGGCTAACAATATTCAGGCCCAACAGAAGGCATACACCTATATTTCATACAAAATCTGTCAATTTTTATATGTTTTAAAGGTTTAAGGGGTACTATTGGGGGCCTTGGAATGAATTTGTAAAATGCAATTCTACGAAAAACTCTTCTGGAACTAATTAATTTCATAAGTAGAAGTACCACTGTATTGTATATTACGTAAACTCTTGCTTCCTTTACATACTTTTCACACCCCGCCAAAATATTCAACCATCTTTCTTGTCGATTTTCGGGCACCAGTTGTTTGATAGAAGTCCTGTTTGGCCTTTAAGGAGAATCCTTTACAAAGTCAGTCCAACACACACAGGCTTTCTGTGAAATGCAGCAGTTGTGGGGACGTTGTCCAGTGAGTGTGTTTGTGTGCTTTTGGAGGTGGGTCAGTGTTATCGCAGCAGGAGCATGCAGACCCGTGCAGCCTCTCACCCCAGCATTAGCACCTGTCACTGGGCTGCAGTGGAGCTGACATTGGCCAGGCCTCAGTGGACGCACACACACACACACACACACACACAGTAGTCTGCTTCCTGATAGCCGCTGAGCCAGGCACATCAAAGGGTTGGACTGCGCTGGCTTTTCTGGATGATAAGAGCTTGGCAGAAGGTTAGCAGAAGCTTTAGGTTTATCAGACCAGGCTTTGACCTATATGGGTATTTGAAGACCCATAGCGATAGTTTTACACAGGAACTACTGATCACTGATAGGTCTGACTGATGCTCCACCACATTTGTTTCAAAACAGTATTTACAGGTACAAAGCCTCTGAGATGGTATTTAACTTATGACATTCCTGATAAGCAGTAAGCTATAAATATAAAAATTATGTTAAAATGATGTCAAATAAAAAGAATTATATATATATATATATATATATAATAAAAGATAATAAAAATACAAATACGTAATAAAAAAAGAAAAGAAAAAAATTAAGACCTAAAAATCAAAGAAAAAAATTTAATAAAAAAGAAAATAAAATACGGATATAATAATAATAACAATAATAACAATAATAATAATAATAATAATAATAATAATAATAATAATAATAATAATAATAATAATAAGCATAATAATCATAATCATAATCATAATCATAATCATAATTATTGAAAAAAATTTAATAAAAAAATTACATCAAAATAAAGAAAAAAAATTGAATAAATAACAGAAAAATATAGTTGTTTTAAATTAAATTTACAAAGTAATAAAAATAACATGTCAAATAAAAATAACTAAATAAATAAAACAAAAAATATTCAGTGTATCCTGAATATTCCCACTTCCCAAGACAATTGTATAAAGTAAAAAAGCTAAAATGTTGACTTTCCTGGGTCTCAGGAGGTTACAAATGACAAATTCAATGTGACCTGAATGCTATGCTAACCTAAAATAGTCAAAGAACTGTCTAATACAGATTTAAATATAAAAATGTAGAGCATTAAAGTTTTCCTCAGTATATTTAGCATCTTTATAACTCTGAAACATCAACTCTGGCCTAATAATAGCAGCTATGAATCTACTAGAACTAAGAATAATGACAGTGTTTGCTGTAATCGTATCACATTCTGACATGTCTGTGCTGTAATAACAGACAACTCTGTCATCAAACTCCACGGCTTCATTGATTCTTCTTCGCAACATTGGAGAAACAAGACAGCAATGTTAGCAGGAGGAGGAGTATTGTAAACACACACCCTCGACTGTTGGTTTTCCTTCTATCATGTGAAAAGGCAGCAGGATTAAAAGCCACTCTACGCCCAGCTGTCAGCCTCCGCATACTGGTCCTACTTATCCCTTCAGCCACTGCTACTTTCCTTAAAGATTTAATCACACTGTAGCTGTGTGTGTGTGTGTGTGTGTGTATGTGTGTGTACAGTATGCACCTTTATAACAGGGGTTGGTGATGTGTGTCCTCTGTCTGTTAATTCAAGGACATAATGTTTGAATAAAAGCTAGGAACTAAAATGTCTATCATTTATTCTTTTTTTTTTTTATTAAACTGACTATTCACAATTATGGACATTATGGGGACATTGATATGCTTACACAGTCACACCATGGGGACCTCTGACACAATGGGGACCAAAATTCAGGTCCCCACGAGAGTAAAATATATATATGTAAAGGTCCCATATAAGGGTCCCCACTAGTTAGATACAAATGATGTAGCCCTATTAATACATTAATTAGATTAGATTAATTTAAAAAAAAATTTTTTTATTTTATTTATTTTTATTCTTCGTATTTATTTATTTTTTTACATTTTCATCTTCTTTCTTTATTTAGTTTTTTAAAGAAATGAAGATGTGTTTACACTCACTACCCAATAGGTACTTGGTCCTCAGGAGACTTGGAAACCTGTGTGTGTGTGTGTGCGTGCGTGTGCGTACAGTATGCACCTTTATAACAAGGGCTTTGGATGCATGTCCTCTGTCCATCACAGTGGTTATTCAAGGACATAATGTTTGAATAAATGCTAGGAACTAAAATCTGTTCATTATTTATTCTTTTCATTCATTCATTTTCAATTAAAAATCTACAACTGTTGAATAAAAAGACGACTTATTTGAAGAGCTTGGTCTCTTTCTTTGAATCATAATAATAATAATAATAATAATAATAATAATAATAATAATAATAATAATAATAATAATAATAATAATAATAATAATAATAATAATAGATTACTTTTATATTGCACTTTACTATGAATGCATACTCACAGCACTTAGAGTGGATCCATTATTCATTCACTCTCACAGTACATTTACATGCACTTACTGTAAAAATTAGAATGACTGCCTATTGCCAAACCAGGTCCTGCTTTTGACATTTTTTTGACCTGAACACATATAAACAGAAAGTGGAGCTGAATGTCAGACAGATGTTAGCCTAGCCAGATATTAGCCTAGCTAGGTGTTAGCATAGCCTGTACCTAACATGCAGGTAAAGGAGATTATCACCATGAAAAGGCCTTCCCAGCTCTAAGCTACACAGTTTCAAAGCAAAGAAAAAAGGAGGCAGAAGAGTAATCTAATTACCGAGATATGTAACCCTTTATTATGTTCAAAAATGTTTGATGGTACTATTAATAGCTAGCTAAATTATGCTACTGTAGATAATTAAGCTGCTAAGGCAGATACCTTACTGCTGCTGATCTGGTTTATATATCTTTATGCCCAGTTTACTACTGGTTTATATATGTTACTATCTGGTTTGGTTTAGTTTATTTTATTTCACACTTTAAAAGATGACAAATACATAAGCAAGTATAAATGCAAATAAAATACAGCAGTGCAAGGGAGGTAAAAATCTTAATATGCTTATATAGATGCTCCCTTCATCAACTTAATTATCACATAAAATGAAGAAAAAAAACTTAAATACAGTAAATAAAATAATATAGACTCTAAATAATAATATTCAATCTTATTTTTAATATCTAAAATAATAAACAAGTAAACTAAAAAAAATAGGAAAATGTGGGGCTATTTATAAAAGCAGCTTTAGTATGACTTTTGAAAGTAGTAATTTCTGTTGTTTTCTGTTTACTGCTGGTGAACTGGTTTCCATGTGTTTCTAACTGGTTTACTGCTGGTTGTCATAATCCACCCCAACCTGACCCAGCTGATCCACACCTCATTCATTTCTTTGGATAGGATGGTGGAGGAGATAAGAGAGATAAAAAAAATAAAATAAAACTAAGCCTTCAGAAAAATATAGACAAACTATCAAACCTGCTCTAAAAATGAATTAAAAGTAACAGAATTAAAGAAAATAAAAGTCAAATCTAACTAAAACTAAACTATACTGAAAAATCTAAAATGATTATAACCCTTGTTATTGATTTTTTTTTTCCTTCAAGAGTTTAATTTTGTTTCTGAAATAGTGGTGATGAATTCATGGGTGAGTCTCCCAACTTTACTTTACTAAAAGAAAGAAACTGAATGATCATGTTACATAGCTAAGAATGAATAGTGTCACAAGAAAAGAAAAGTTGAAACAAAGAAAAAAAAAAGATGCTGTGGAAGCCTCTAAAGTAATGGTGTCTGAGACAACAATGATATTCAACTCTTAAATATCTTTCCAGCTGTGGATGGACAGGCACCTTATAGTCACATTATTTATGCTGGCTTTCTTTTCACTTTAAAGGCTGGTCAGTTTCAGAGTGTGGGTTGTTTCTTGGCAAAATGACCCAGTCAGTAATCCAGCATGATGATGTCACAGGATGTAGAGCAGTAGATCAACTTTAACCCATAAAGACTAAAAAGCCACTGGTGACCAAAACTATCAACTGATCTGAACTGTTTAATAAATGTTAGTCCACGAAACCTGTCAAAACATGTAAATAACTGGTGTAAAATACAGTTAATCATCTATTCATGGTCATCAGATATGACCCATTTCAATGTTCAGAGGCTCCGTAGTGAACATGGAAACACCATCATCTTCTACAACATTCATTCGCTAGTAAAACCCATAAAAAGTACATTTACAGTCACATCTGAGTACAGCTATTGGCACTAACCGAACTAAGGACTGAACTGGAGTTTCCCAGAAGTCCGACTTTACATGCAAGAGAACATAACACCATAGCATCCAATTATTGTTCCACTCTCAGACACTAGGTGGCGCTACATGCCCTTTAGCATTAGCATTCTTTTATTTGGCACCATAGATGAAAAACAGTCAGTAACCAAACACCGCAGATTTGAAGCAGATGTAGTAGGAGGAAGACCCCACCACCCAGGGAAGATATGGACCACAACCATGAAGGTATGGACCACAACCATGAAGCTATGGACCACAACCATGAAGGTATGGACCACAACCATGAAGGTATGGACTACAACCATGAAGCTATGGACCACAACCATGAAGATATGGACCACAACCATGAAGATATGGACCACAACCATGAAGCTATGGACCAAAACCATGAAGATACAGACCACAACCATGAAGATATGGACCACAACCATGAAGATATGGACCACAATCATGAAGATACGGACCACAACCATGAAGATATAGACCACAACCATGAAGATATGGACCACAACCATGAAGATATGGACCAAAACCATGAAGATATGG
>CM035795.1:10973263-11008263 GCA_020466265.1 Siphamia tubifer
ATTACAATAATTGGCTTTAGTGCTGGTTAGCTCATGTTTTAATATATCGTATTTTCCACACTATAAGGCGCACTTAAAAGATGAATTTTCTCCAAACACGACAGTGCGTCTTATTATCCAGAGCACCTTATATATGGATTAATTCTTGTTGAGCTTAGTGACTTGGTATTTTGACATTTTATCTTGTAATTTTGACTTTTCATTTCACAATTTTTACTTTTGACTTCATACTTTTGACAGTTTATCTCATAATTTTTACTCTTTATCTCACATTTATAACTTAAAAAAAATCTCATGATGAGTTGTTATTTCAATTGTAACTTTTTCTTTGGATTTTTCCTAAATTTCCTGCTTATATCCACAAAACTGAGTGACTGTGACCTGATCAAACACATTTTCTACACAGTTTTAAAAGCTTTAGTTTGGATTATTTTGAAACTTTTCAGATTTTTCTTGGTTAAATAAGTATTATTGAATTCATGGCAAAAAATGCAGTTTTACTTTTTCCTTTTTATTTTACTTTTACATAAGGAGTTGAATCAGTACTTCCCAGAGTATTTTTTGACACCATTAGCTGTACTTCTACTTCAGTACAGAATGTGAGTACTTTGGCCACCTCTGCTTTCCTGAATATATATATATATATATATATATATATATATATATATATATATATATATATATATATATATATATATATATATATATATAATCAGCACTAACCCTAGCACATGTTCCTCTGCTCAGTCAGATCATGAGTTCATCTTGTTGAAGCAACATCTCAAGAGGCAACACGATTGTGAGAGAAAAGGAAAATTCCAGAAACTGTTCTGACATTTTAATGGAAGGAGATCCTCATTCCAAACAATAATCCTCCTCCTTCCCCACTCCATCTTCGTTGCACAGATCATGTCATCTTGGTAAATAAAGTAAATAAGTAAATGAAATCAGTTAAATTCTTTGACATTTTCTTTTATTATGTTTTTATATGTGTTATTTTCTTTCTAACTGCACATTTTATGTTTTAAACACCTTGAAAAGTGATTTTTTTTTTTTTTTTTGGACATTTTTTGGGGACTGAAACAGATTACTAGCTGCGTTTCCATTACAGTTTTTTCACAAGACAATAGTGATATTCCTAATAGTATGATACTGCCATCATACAGTTGTATAATGAAATGTGTCCTCTGTATTTAAGCCATTCATGGGCGGCACCTGGGGACCCATCTGCAGACATGGAGCCAGGCTCATGGTCAGTTATTTTGGTCAGGACTTTCACCCTAACAAACATGTTCTTGGGTGATGGGAGAAACCCGATCACCCGGAGGAAACCTATCCAGACACGGGGAGAGAAACATGCAAACTGAGGGAGTCGAACCCGGGTCTTCTCGCTGTGAGGCATGAGCGCTAACTGCTAAGCCACCTAACATGTTAGAGCAGTTACAGTAATGATATGGAACTAAAACAACTAAACCCATGAATATACAAGAGAACAACTGTAGAACAACTGTCCACTGGAGTGACCAGGATGTGTCAAAGGATTGAAATTAAAATGAAATTGTGAATTTTGTCAGAAAATTCCTACAAAATTTAAGGAAATCATTCAATACCCTTAGAGCAGGGGTCTTAAAAATGCGGCCCAGGACCCAAATGCAGCCCGCCAAAGGTTCCAATGTGGTCCATGGGATGAATCTGCAAAGTGTAAAACTTTGGAACTGATTTTAGTTCAGGTTCCACATACAGACCATTATGATCTACAGTTAAATTATAGCAGAATAACCTACAAAAAAATAATGACTCCATATTTTCTTCTCATTTTGATGTGAAAATAATTTAGATTATGCCCGTAAATAATGACAACTTTAAATTTCTGTCTTTTTTTTTTAGGAAATTATTCATACTTACAAACTATCCTGTAAAAATAAAATGTGAAAAACATGAACAATCATGAACAACGTGACATTTCTAATTCAAATTAAGCACAATTTTAACAATTTAGTGTCTTTGTAGTAGATCTGATCCATAATGTACGTGTGTAAATGAGGCATAATTTTGTTAGAATTGCACATATTTTTCTTGAGCTATTTCAGTTTTTCCAGGTTATTCACACCTTTCTTGTTGGATAGTAAGTATTTTCATTTGGTAATTGAGTTTGTTTGTACTAAAACAAAGATATACATTTGGAATTGTCACTTCTTTCTCAGTTATTATGTTAATATTTTACTAGTCCAGCCCCCTTGAGATGAAATTGGGCTGAATGTGGCCCCTGAAAGTCCTGAGTTTGAGACCCCTGCCTTAGAAAGATGAAGACATGAACGTATGGTCAAGGGCAAAGCTGTTGTATATTTACATACATACTGTATATAAGTGTCCCTCATCACAGTATATTTTCCTGGAGTGATATTTATGCCATATGTCTGAGTGCCCTGAGCTTCTTCCTGATAGGTTAACACACACATGCACATGTTTGCACACAGATGATGTAAATGTGCTGGAGTTCTGTATGTGTGTGCAATGTGCTTTCTTGAGAACTTATTAATTCGGTTCGTTAAAACAAGTGGTGTGCAAATACACAGTAATGTGAGCACCTGAGAAGATGTGTTGTATGCATGCACACTCAAAAGAACATCAACATATGACAGCATGAGATGAAGCTACAGGACAGACCAACTAACTCTGACTCTAATTAAAATAAGACACTATGACATTCAGCACTTGTGTCTTTCTTTCAAATGAATCAATTTTTTATTTTTTATTTTTTTACTTTTTTTTAATATGTCAGTGTGTTTATTACTTTTACTTTATGTCTATCGTCAACTATGTGTATTGTAAATTGGAAAAAATTATGTTCATAAGATGGTGTAGAAATGATGGAAGTAAATATTGGGACATTGGAAAAAGAGATGGTTTGGAATGGAATGTAACGCCTTTATTTTCATTATACAAAGTATAGCGAGGTTAAAAAGAATCCCTGTATCATTCGTTTTTCAAAATAAAACCAAAAATAAGAAAATTAAACAACTACTCTTTCTTCATTATTTGTTTCCAAAACCAAAATGAAAGACCCTCTTAGTTTCCCCAAATAGGATGTAGGTTTCCATCTTTGTCACTATGGGTCAAAGGTCATTTCCAGTTTACTCAACTTGCTTCAGGTCAAAATTGGATGAAATGGAAAATGGCCGTTATCTGTTTTTTTTTTTTTTACATTATTCATTTATCTATCTATCTATCTATCTATCTATCTATCTATCTATCTATCTATCTATCTATCTATCTATCTATCTATCTATCTATCTATCTATCTATCTATCTATCTATCTATCTATCTATCTATCTATCTATCTATCTATCTATCTATCTATCATTTGATGAAATGTAAAGTAATGTACATACTGACTGCTTTGTTCCTACAGGTTATCATAAGGTTAAACTATTTGGGAAATTACCCCAGATAAGGATGATGAATAAAGAATTGTGAGGATGTTGGGTTGTTCCAATGTAAACATAGAAACATGATGGTTAACGCCTGCTGCTTGTCCACACAGCTGCTGTGTCAACACTGAGGAATATGATACTATTCTAATATAACTGACATATATCCCCCTTCCTAATGGATGTTTTTCATTTACAGTATGGAAAAAATATATTTAGAAACACGTTAGCTACCCCCCACCTTCACCTGTTGGTAACCATAGTAGGCTTAGACACCCCCTGTGACCCTCACAACTAAGCAGTTCAAAAATAGGATGGATGTTACCATCTAATTCAACATGTTCTTCAAACCAAAAACTGCTCAAACAAAATCTTGATTGACATTTTGCAAACCAGATTTCCTCCATCTTGTTTCTTAAATATCACAGCAGGCATTTTCCCACAGAGCAGTTCTAGGAACTTAGTTCTAGGAACTGCATAGTTCCTAGGGAGCATTTGTTTTCCTCCTGACAAGGCAGGAGGAACCATGGGAGGGGCCAATGTGACGCTAATGTCTGTGACAGTGATGTATTCTTTGAACACCAAGTTTAACAATCACACAAGAAAGTCAAAGACAGCGCTACTATAAACTAGGATATAGAATGAGGAGCACACAGAGTTTAGGTTTTATCAGGGGATGTTAATTGTCGTCAAATACAGCGTCTAATGTCAAGAATAAGTAAGAGTTTACTGAGAGGGTTAGGAAGAAGCAGGTGATACTACCACATAGCTTTAATCAACATTAACCCAAAAACAGAACCACCTCGTTGGTCTGTTTATCACACGCGTTCTCTTTATTTTTTCCAACACACAGCTGATGCTACACAGAGGGTTTTAAAGGTGTCATTCCACTGAAAACCACTTTTCCACGCTCCTTTTGGGATCTGATGGGTCACCCCGACTTACCAACACATGCTGCCTTTGACAGTGGTTCATCACCTCCACTGGCTGCATACTGCATTCACAGAAAACAACAAGAGGAACGAGGGACCCAGAACATGCCGGTCCAACTGACGTTAGATGGACTTTAGCGTCACCCACGTGGGGTTAAGCCCGGCAGTGAATCTGAAGTGGCATTAGCATTAGCGTCTACAAGAGAAGACGGCACCACAGTAGCTGCTGCACAAACTGGAAAAAATGGCGGATCAAACTGGTTCATGTGCTCTCTGTGGAAATAAAGCCTCGTTTTCAGAACAAGCAATGGCACAAAACCTAGCTGGATGCTACTCTGGTAAAGGTAAACACACACCACGGGGGGAGAGGGGGGAGTGTTCTTTCATGCATTCTGAGCCAATCATCACCACGTCATAGACATGTATGAGGAAGTACTGGTAAACTGTGTTGTTCGACCTCAAGTCATTTTTCTACCACGAAAAAACAGCTGGAAACAAAACAATCTGGATGTTTTGTTTTAAATAGAACCAACACACAATGTATTCAATAACAATGAAGAACACAGTAATATTAATGAAATAATGCGTAAATAGGTGTGGTCCTGGCTCTACCAATCACCAAACACCTACGTCATATAGTTCCTAGAGAATTAATAAAGATTCTGCCTATGAGTAGGGGCCAAAAAGGTTCTCGGAACTATGTAGTTCCTATGCTGTGGGGACCAGAGAAAAAAGGTTCCAGGAACTACAAAGGTTCCTACAGTGGGATATATGATCCAAACATTCATCTGCACAACAACTGCTAGATCTGGCCGAGATGTAATGCTTATAATAAGTCATTTCCAAAAAAATTATAGATGATGTTATATATCGCTGCAGAAAACAGCTAAACAGGACTTTGGAAATCAGTAGGTAAAGAAAAAGACTAATTGTCAGATGTTCATCTCAGACTCTACACTGTAATAAGATAATACTGGTTATGAAGAGAAAAAAACTGGTCTTCATAACAATACTCAAGTATCATTCTGCTGGTAGATAGATTAAAGAGGCAGTGAAAAGGAGAGTACGTTAGAATGACACGTTCGATCAAGCTTGGTGTATATACAAAACATCATTCATTCAGAAAGTCTGCAAATGTACATCGGAGTGCAACAGGAAGGTAATTTAATATAGTTATAGAAAACAGCTGACGAGGATTAGAGAATTAAATGTATTGACATGCTACTTTTCCCAGTTGTTTGTATAGAGTAAACTGTGTGTTGGGTCATCTTAACCTGCTAAGACACTTCAAATTCAAGAACTTTATTTTTCCGTTAGGAACTTCATTTGTGCCAGAGCATATGTTGCACTTATGTCCACATCAACAGCTGGAAATTAATGTTGGCACAGTTTGCCCCAAGCTTTAAATATGCGTTCACAGTTTTGCTTCCCTAATGAATCCTTCAGAAACAGGGGGTGTGGAGGTGGAAAGAAAATGGAAATGAAAGTAGGCTTGGGAAAGCCCTCTGCCTGGGTCCTGTTGTTGGTTACCAGAGGGCATTAATAATGAGCTGAAGGGGACACTGATTAAAAGGAGGCCATACATTTAACATTAAGCAGACCCCTGAAAGGGTGTGTTTGCTGACAAATGAGCAGGTGTGCACTGACATCTTGTATAAAGGCTGTGTTTGGACAAGTGTAGGATGTAAGAAAAAGAAAACAACAACAAATAAATCACAACCACAGTGGATTGACAGCATGAAGTCACTACTATACACTACCAATTTTTCTTATGGGGTTTAATGGTTGTATATTAAATTTTTTTCTCCTCATTCTACAATGATAATGTGCACAGTGTTATGACCCTAGGCCAGGGGTGTCAAAGTCATGTTATTTCAGGGGCCAAATTCAGTTAAATTTGATTACAAGTAGGCCAGACCAATAAAAGAAAAATAAATAAATATAAATAATAATCCATGTCCATGTTTTTGAGTAAAAAAGTAAATTTACATGATAAAAATGTTTACATCTTCAAACCATCCTTTCAAACAGTGTGAATAGCATAAACAAACTGAAATAAATGTGTCATTTTAACATTATTAGGCTTTAGTTTGTCATTTACATGTGTATATTATAGCTTACAAATACAGAAAACATTTAGTAATAGATAGAATATTATTAAAATTGTACTTACGTCTCTTAAGACATTTCAGGTTGTTCATATTTGTTTTGGTTATACAGATTGTTTTGTGAAATTATACTTTGTTTTAGTGGAGCTAAATAAAAACATTTTCATAATTTATTTATTTATTTTACTAAAACATAGACAACATTTGGAATTGTCATTATTTATAGGTTATTCTGCTCTTAGTTTACTGCTCTGGCCACTGGAGATCAAGTCAGACTGACTGTGGCCCCTAGTTTAGAAGATATGGCTTTTTGGTTTGGCCTTTTTTTTCTTTTTTGAACACTCCCCTATCCTCTTTGAGTTGTAAATAAATACTTAGATTTTTATTTGTACTGGCATTTGTAATTGAGAGTTGGGAGGTCAGTTTGAGCAACTTTTCCGTCCACCCTGGTCTACCCCTAGGCTGGAACAGAACCACAGCCAGACCCTTAATGCGGCACTGTAAATATAATGACTGTGAAATTGAAAATGTTCAATAAATCCCTTAAAGGATAACTTATACAAACACCAAATGCCAGCATCATAATTTTTCTCCACTCATCATCATCATCATCATCATCACAGAACCGTTATAAGGCATCTTTCATCTGGGCAGATGCATGGCGCCCACACAGTTAAAGCTCCTTTCTGGGCGCTAGACATTGTTTTCCATCAGACCAAAACAAAGATTGGGGAGTGTACACTTCATGGTGCTAGCATGGCCAGCTAATTGATTTCAGGCCGGATCGTGTTGCTGTGTAATGGAGCAGGCTAACGTGATGATGAAGCTGGGATGGTCATGGTGATGACTTTCACAGGGACTACGACCTCATTTGTTTGGTTGACAGGCTGCAGGGTGTGTGTGCATGTGTTTCTCTATTTGGCATAAAGGATATGGATTAAGCTTTAGAGGTGACAGATGATATGTTTACAGGAGAATGTTTGCTTTCTGCACAATATTAAATTACAGGGTTTGCGTGTGTCACCGACTGTGTATATACACGTGTGTGTGTGTGTGTGAAAGTGGGCGAGTGTGCAAGCCTAGTTATCTGTGTGTTACAGGCTTATGTGCAAAAGGGTCACAGGACTTTATCAATCACACAGAATTTGCTCACTTCCTTCCTTGCTGTCTGTCTCTCGCCTCTGTCTCCATTACTTCTTATTTTCTCTGGGAAATGGTCCAATCCAAATCTAAACTGGTGCAGTCCACTGTTTACTGAAGTTGCGACACAGCACAAATAAATATCTACATGCTATTTACAAAACAGATACATTCATATACAAGGCTGTCCCTATAGCCCCCATGTTAAAGCCAGACTTTAGTAGCGAAGGGAAGTGTGTGTGTGTGTGTGTGTGTGGGGGGGGGGGGTAGTACAGAACATTGTACAGGCAGTATCCTCAAAAAGAATGGGCACAACTTGTGGTTTGATTAAAAAAAACATGCCCCAAAATTCCTGTTATGTGCAGCTCATCTGCTGCTATAACCAATGCATTTCCTGAAATGTATCAATAATCTGTTTCTCTGTCTGAATTAAATACAGAAAAATACCTGATTTTTACTGACAAAACAAAGTAAAGAAGATAATATGACAATAAATATGTGTTTAATATAGTACATTGTCATACAATTACTTTGCATTTAGATCCATAAAGACAAATGTATAATTAGGTCATAATGAACTGTAGTAAATTCATTACTGAAGAGAGGGAAAAAAATCATTTGGAACCTTCTACTAAAGTAGCACTGGATTTTTATGGGTTAAATAAAAATAATCAAGGACTGAAAAGAATTTATTTTCGCTTGGATGAGTTGTGTTCTCCATCGGACGGATCTACTTAAAGTGACATGACGGGTGGGCTACGGCAAAATGAGTTTGTGCAGAACTGACGCAGGCTGAGCTTTTAACATAACATCGCTCGACCTTCAAAGTGACTGAACTGTGCCGCGATGGGTAAATGGCTGTGTATGAGTGTGTGTGTGTGTGTGTGTGTGTGAACCGACAAAGCAACTTTTCTCAGTGACCGGCCAAGAAGTTTTTGAAATTTCACCATCCTCAATAGGAACCTACACCATTCATGAGTTTTTTTGGAAGGAACATCCAACATGCTATCTGCTAACGATCTGCCTGTAGCAGCAGGCTGCACATTACTGTATGTTTTTAAGCAAGACTTGATGAATGTCACATGCCCTGGCTGCCAGGCAGAGCAGAAGGTTGAATCAGCATGATGTGGTGTGGTGTGTGAACAGTGGTGATGAATATTGTACCGTGCTTGGCTTCCCCTCAGGGGGGTAAATGAAGAGGATTCCCAGCACCAAAGCCACAGCGCCGTGTTCCTGGAAATCCTCCACAATCCCATTTGATCTTAACGCCCTGCCTCGGCTAATGTGTCCCTAAGCTGGCCTTATCACACCACAGAGAGCGCCAGAGGGGAGAGGCTGAGAGATGTTCATATGCATTGCTAGAAGGTGTGTTTCTGCTCCTACGCGCAGTCTTCCCTGGCTGTACAGTGAGTTCAAATGTATCGTATGGCCAATTCTGCATGGCAACTACAGTCAGCAGGACAAAAATGACAGAGTAGTAGCAACAGGAATTTGGGGGTGGACGGAGAAGACGAAGAGACACAAACAGCCAGCTGAGGTGGATAGTAAAGCATTATGAAACAGCCAGCACTACTCCACTAGCCTCTTCATTCTAAGCAAATAAATCCTCCATTATCGTGTCTCTCTCTTGGGTCTAAAAGCAAGCATCTTACAGGGAATTAATCGTATTGGACAGAGGCGAGGGGGGCCCATTTCATTTCCTCGTCAAGTTTGGGGAGAATTGTATTGGAAGCCAAGCAGCCACCTGGGAACAGCCCGCTCTCGTCTTTCCTCTCATCTGCTTGTTTTTGCCTCTCCAAAAGCCATTTGCCTGCTCCGTGCATCACACACATGGCCTCACTTGCAATTCATTCAATGCCAAATGTCACTATATTATTGGTCATACTTAATTGGTTCAGCAAAGCAAAATGTTTGCATTGGCTTGTGAGTCATTAGTTAGAATCTGTGGACAAGTTTCGACACAGACAAAGTCGTCCACAGGCAGCAGAGTGTGGGTGCAGTTCTGTGTGTGAATTTGTCAGACTGCATGAATATGAATCTGGACAGAGCTGGAAAAGTCAACCCAAAAAAAAAGCATGTGTGCATAAGTCTGTGTGTGTGTGTGTGTGTGTGTGTGTGTGTGTGTGTGTGTGTGTGTGTGTGTGTCCAGCTCGTGGCTAGCCAAGCCTCCTCAGGCCTCTAAACAAGCACCATAAATTCACCCTCCACTTACCTGCAGTAAAAATGTCAGGAGCAAGGATTTTATTGGACCACACACACACACACACACACACACACACACACTGAACTCACTCAGAATTCACTAAGTACACACACTGTCACTCTGCTAAACCCACACACCAACGCCTTTGACTCCAGTGAAGTCCATCTTGCCATCTTCCATAGCAGTTGAGAAGCTGTCCATTGTTATTGACAGGACATGCTAGTGGGAGCCAGAGACTCCATGCTAACAACATTAGACACATAGATCCTGTCACAGCCACTCAGTCAGCCTCATAAGCCTCAAACAGCTTAACCCCCCCAAAAAAAATACCTAAGAGAAATTACAAAAAAAATCAAAGGACATAATCTAATGGAGAAGCAAAGTAACAGACAATTTTTTTTTTTTGCAAAAAAGGTAAGATGTCCAAACCACGCAGAGATCATCCTACGTTTCCCTGATGTTTATAATTCAGAATTATAATTTGGAAGTAAAGCTATTTCCTTCATGTTTACATGGAAATGTTAATTCCAAATAAATGTTTACATTGGAACGTTGTGCTCTGCTTTAGTTAATTGGACTTTAAGAGCTGGAGAAACAGAGGATTCTGATTGGACAGAAAACTTTAAAGGTGTCATTCCATGGTTATTTCATTAATATTACTGTGTTCTCCATTGCTATTGAATGTTGGTTCTATTTAAAAAAAACAAACAAAAAAAACATCCAGATTGCTTTGTTTCCAGCTGTTTTTTCACGGTAGGAAAATGACTTGAAGTCGAACAACAGAGTTACCGGTATGTCCTCATACATGTCCATGACGTGGTGACGAGGCGTCTCTGAGTGGCTCAAAATGTGTGAAGAAACACTCCCCCCTCCCCTCTCGCTCTCTCTGTGTGTTTACCTTTACCAGAGTAGCATCCAGCTAGGCTTCATGCTGTTGCTTGTTTTGAAAATGTGCAGGGAAAAAAAACGAGGCTTTATATCCACAGAGAGCACATGAACCAGTTTGATTCCGCATTTTTTTCAACTTTGTGCAGCAGCTACTGTGGCGTTCTCTTCTCATAGATGCTAATCACTAGTGTAGGGAACGTGGGGGGGTCAGGGGCCCACATGGATGGCCCCCCTTAAGCCATAACTATCTGATTTTTTTTTAATGAAATTCTATTTATAAATGTTTGTTTCCTGATTGCATGGGAAAAATAAAATACCTGTAAATGTGAGTGTATTGAGTTCATAATGTTCATCTCTTATGCTTCACAAACTGACCATCACCGCTTTCACCCACGGATACCTAAAATTCTCATGGTTTGTGAACACACGTTGCCTCACACACCCCGTAACTGATACACAGCATGTTTGTAGACAAACAGAATGGTGCTAGGATGCATGTGCAGCCAGGACTGTCCATAGACCAGCATTATGAGCTGTCAGACTATGATGAATCTGTGTCTTTTCAAGATCTCGAATGCTACATAAATAAATTAGCACAAAAGTGAGCATCACCTACGGGATCCTTACTTGATTATAGAGTGGACGGACAATGTCGGTAAGTTTCCAAGTATACAATACCCTGACATATACGTACTTAATTGACAAACCTTCTATGGACACTCATGAAAAACTTGACGTCTAAAAGTAGGGTGACCATTCATCTGGACAGTTCTTTCATACAATCACTCATACAATCCCCACCCGTTATTTACACTTGCTACTCTGCGATGTTTACAGGCAGATAGCATGTCATAGGCTATGCAATGTAAATATTCGTGTTGCGCACGCAGCCGAAGCAGCGCAGGAAGTGGACACAGTGAAGGCTGAGCTGCAGGTGTTTGTTTGAACTGTTTCCATTTCAGAGGAATTATCAAATTAAGATCAGAATAAACTAGTGACTTTATTTGGAATTAGGTTTAATTGAGAATAGTCATTTTCAAATGGAATTAAATGTTTACATGGTTCATCTGAAAGAGGAATTAACCTTTATTCTGAATTAAAAACTCTCATGTAAAGAGGGCCATTATCATTGACTTTTGACGTAGATAATACAGCTCACAATGACATATGCTGAGCTACAAAACTCACTATATAATAAATTACTTACAATAAATAACTTACAACTAAGTCTTTGTCACATTCATACAGTGCTGGATTTTTTATTTTTTTTGTCAGTGAACTCTTGTTTTATTTTGGAAACCCACATGGTTGTGGTTGAGTTGGTTATGCGGGTCGTCCAATGGCTACAAAGTCGTAAGTTGCGGTTTGAAAGTCGGGAAAGTAGGCGTTACAGGTGGAACTTGAAAGCAGCATAAGTCTGTGTTTCTTATTTTAATCTCAAATACTATAAATATGTGGAGATCTGATGTTTGGTGTGTTTTGCTTGTTTGATATTAACAAACACATTGAGTTTTTGGGTGGAGTTCTAAAATCTACACCCCTCCCACACCCACCTGTGTGTTAAAAAAGGCTAAGTGTGACTGACAGAAAGGAAAGAGTTAGGAGAAAACAGCCACCTTTGTTTTAATCAGTAGGGACATAAATTAACATCAATACACAATACACATAAAAAAAAAAAAGAAGCGAAACTCGAACATACAGAAAAACTGAGCGACTTCTGGTCCCTTTGCTTTTGTTAAATGAATAATTCCAGATTCAGTAACAGTAACTGTTTTTGCTTACTTTATCAAGACCTAAACTGTACCAGTACGTTATTTTTGAACCACTATGAATGAGCTTTTGGAGGTGAAGCAGCTGTACACATGCCTTAAGTTTCAGAGTGTTTGAATAACTCATTAAAATCCAGAGACTTGGTGTTTTAACACTCCATCCACATCTGTTATGACTCGGGGTGTAACTCTGTAGCTCTGAAACTGAGACTGAATCTGCAACACAAACATCCACAATCCATCTCAGGTCATAGTCCTCTCTTCCAGGACATTACTAAGTCAACAAAACTCATTTATTCACTAATTTATGACGATAAGTCAAACAATTCACAAAAAAACATTGATAAAAAAATTTTCCTTTTAAAGTTGGGAGCTCTATAGTTTGTATGGATTATGCATTTTATCTACACAGGAAATTTGCCCGACTAAAATTAACTAAAATTGAAGAAAATGTACTCTACGTAGACATTTGAATAAAATATAGAATAAAGAATATATGTTAGTCTTTGGGCAGAACTCTCCAATCTCAACATTAGGGTTGGGTACCAAAAGGGTTTTATTTGATATTGATATCAAATCGGTACTTTCAAAATGGTATTGCATCCTAAAGATTATGCTCATTGGTTGTAGTACCGTCTTATTGCATACAGAGGGATTTGAAAGCCAACCTTTGAGCTCTGCCTCACCTGCCTATGATGTGTTCCTAGACACATACAGTACATGAAATGAATGGGGATAGTGCAGCTGACCACTGAAATAAGGTACTGAAATTTATGTCAAATTTGGGTCTGGTTACTACCGTTAATGTTTGTCCCAGTTTCATACCTATTTCAGTACCCAACCCTACTCAAAATAGACCTAAATTTACTCAATACAGAGAATAAATCTGTTGTTTTTGAGGAAAATAATTTTTACTCTGGAAAAAATGTTCACAAATTTTTCCTGTGTACTGGCTCATTTTCCTCCAACAGTTTTATTTGCATCTAAGTGGATTCCAGATGAGGGTGATTGGGATGTACTTTTTGACTTCCATTTGAATAAGTACTCAGAGAATGCCAAATCTCACCCTTATTTGGTGCCAATCTCAAGTTTCTATGACAACCCGTTCTTGAATAAGAGCCAAAAATGGCATTTTGACCTTTCTGCTATATGCGACCTTGACCTTTGACCTTTTGCAAAATTGATAATTGCGTTATATGTACATATGTGTCAGTGTTTGTAATATTCTAATAATATATCCAGTGTTGATTAAGTCATAGCGTGATATGTCTATGCTTGACAGTGTTACAGAAGTTAATTTTGCGACTTGTCACCTTTGACCTCCAGAGATCTCAAAAACTATTGGCTATAGGCTATATAACACCAATTATGAGAATTGTAGAAATCTTCATTCCGCATCATTTGGTACCAATCTGAAAGTTCTGTGACCCTCCGTTCTTGAGTTATAATTGATCATGTGATTTTGACATTTTTGTTCATTGTGACCTTGACCTTTGACCTTTACTCAAATGGATCATTGCATCTGATGCGCATTAGCTACAGTATATGTATAAGCTCATGTAATTTCATGATATCTGAAGTATTCATTGATTATTGTCTGTCTGCGGACACACAGACAGATAATAATGACAAGATTAAAAATGCTGTGAATTCAGCTTCATTAGGAAAAAAGACAAAAATCCAGACACTCATTTCAACATCCTGAAGAAGGCACATGTTTACACGCGATGGTGTGTTTTCAACTCCATCCCAAATCTACAGACCCTCATCAAATAAAGGCTTAGGGTTAGATTAGATTTAGATAGAGGAAAAATAAGGTTCCAACAGCATCATACACGCAAGGAAGACCACAATGCAAAGCTGCAAGAAAAGTTAAGGAAAAAAACATAAAACAAACAAACAAACAATAATTAAACAGACAATTTCAAAGTTTTCCAAACAAGTGAGTACCTGAAATGTTGTCTTTTTTCCTAATGTTCATGTTCTCTCCATGAACATCTGTGGTTGGTGTTGTACCAGTGAAATTGTGTGTGTTTTTTTTAATTCAGCTTCATATTTTATTTATTTATTTACTTAACCTTCCTTTATATTTCTCCTCTTTTACAAGAGAGTCCTGGTTATTGGTCAAAATTAACAGATTAAGCCGTCATCATGATTAATTTTATTAAAACATTTTGACACAATTAAATGGAAAAGTTGTTTTGATGAAAGTGTTGAATAAACATGTTCATAGTATATTTATTCATATTTATTTTTACACATGTTTTGGTTATTTTATCAAATTTTTGGGGTGTTTTTTTCTGTATATTACAACAGTTTTTGAATTGGTTTTGAATTTTTCACCATTTCTTTGTGTTAGTTTTTTTTAATGAATTTTAGTGGATTGCATATTTTTTTCTCCCCATTTTTGTGATTTAGTGTAGTTAGTGTATTTTGTGGGAAATTTGAGTAGAAAAAAAACCCCAGAGGCAAAACAAAATTAATCCAAAACAATCCAGTGATTAATCTGATTAAAAACTGATATTTCTATATAAAAGTAAATTCTAAGTCTCACTTAAAGAAACTGCAAAATGTTCCCTTCCTTTTTGTTTTTTTGTTTCTTAGTCATGCCTATCCCACATCCATCCCATGGTCAGATATAAAACTTTTTTTTTTTACCAATTTTAGACGGCCACCTTCACAAAAAAGCCCCCAATCCTGACCTAAAAACGGTGTCACTATATTTGCCTGTAGGATTTATCATGGCTTTAAAGTTTGTTCTGTGCATGTTGATGTGAGTCTGTGTCTCATGAGAAGACAAAGTGTGTCCTTGTGAAGATGTAACCTGCCAAAGCACAAAAGGTTAAAGGATAGTAAGTATTCAAGCCCCCCCACAGCCCCTCCTCATTCAACATACACATCTACAGACATGAAAGCCAACAGCAGTAACAGTGTTGTGCATGAGTGTGTGTCAGTGTGTGTGTGTGTGTGTGTGTGTGTGTATGACACATCTGGGAGTGTAATCAGCGGGCTTCTTTCAAGAGCTGCCAAAGCAAACAGGCCAATAAGGAATCCACTTTACAGACCATCGATCTCCGCTGGCCACAGCCAACACAAACACACACACGGTGAGATGAGCAGTCACATGCACACACACACACATGTAGAACTACTGCCAGATTCATACACACAACATATACACAACACACACACACACACACACACACACACACACACACACACACACACACACACATACACACGTCCAGCAGGAACACAGACACAAAGAAACTACAAGGACAATACAAGCTGCTGTATGATCATCTACCAGCCGTTGCTACTGGTTACCATCCTGACAAGACACGACAAATTACATACACATCTTTTTGTCAGCTTCCTTATATATATATATATATATATATATATATATATATATATATATATATAGTCACAGCCTGCTCAGGGCCATGACAAAAGGTTTGGAATAAAAAAAGTATTTGTTTAACTGAAATTAAGTTAAACAAATTAAATATAACAAATGTAAATCAAAATATGAGATGTGAGTATCAGTGGTAGTGTATGAGTAGTGTATAACCCATCAGACCCACAGGGGTCGTCACTATATACTGTATATATATATATATATATATATATATATATATATATATATACAGGTGTCCTCAAATCCATTCATTTGTGCTAGTGTTACTGAAAACCTCATCAAGATACAGGGCACCAAGAAAAAGGAAAATTATATCAACGTCCTGGATGTCAATGTGAAAGTGCAGAAAGACTCCAGATTGGTCCTGATTGGACGTCCCAGAAGGACAGTAACTCCAAGTAGGCCGCAAAGGTAGTGCAGTAGTGGTTCAAGGACATGAGTCAGTCTCAGTCCTACACTAAACCATCGAGAGAAGCTGAAGAGCAGAGTGATTTGGTCCAGGAAAAGTGGACCAGAACCCCACAGGGGACACAAGACACACTGTGGACAGCTAGAACTGTGGACACAACCATTAACCACAACAAAGGCTATGACTGTGACTATTAAGAAAAGACATTGGACTGAGTAAACCTAGGGTATAGAACCATTTTGAACATGGTCGTTTTTTGGAAATCCACTAATAAAATATTCCTGAAATAAAGTTTTTCTCCAAATATCATGTGTTGTTTTTCCTTCATATATATATATATATATATATATTGTTGATTGTATGCTTATGAACATGTGTATTTTTGTAAAGTGGTTTATCTGCATAATTTGCTGTGGTTTTATCCTCCGCTCCTTGGAGTGTGTCTTAGATTCCACAAACCATCTCTCTATTATTTCCATGATTATGGATCATGTTTTAATATTTAAAGTTTTCCTTTTTTTCTTCTTCCTTTTGTTTTGGCAGGAATTTATTTAAACTGGCTTTCATTTCACATAGTATGTCGTAATGTCCAATATAAGCGTTGTGTTTCCTTTTAGCCAGAAATGACTCCATGCTCAACAATAAAAGGCTTGTTTTATGATGAGCAGAAAAAAATGAATTAATGTTAAAGTTAGAGAAGAATAGGGGGAAAAAAAACCAATATATCCGGATTCTTAATTTCTTTGTGGAGCTCATACAGAGGTGGCCAAAGTACTCACATTCTGTACCTAAGTTGAAGTACAGCTACTTGTGTGAAAAAATACTCTAGTAAAAGTAGAAGTACTAATTCAACTCATTTACTTAAATAAAAATTTAAAATTACAACTTCTCAATTGTAATAAACTAAAAAAAGGAAAATGTAAAATTGCTTTTTTTTGGCCTGTATGAAAAACATTTTTGAACTAGAAAAAAAATTAAAAGTTTCAGAAGTATTAAAGTTAGTAAATAAAGTCTTTAAAAGTGAGTTAGTGTGTAGAAAATGTGTGTGATCAGGTCACAGTTAGTCAATTTAGTGGGTATGGTATGAAAATTTAGGGAAAAATGGCGGGAAAAAGTCTTAATTTAGATAAAAAGTCATCATTTGGGGTGGCCATGACTCAGCTGGTAACTGAAGGGTTGGTGGTTTGAATCCCACTCTGTCTTAGTCAGACCATTGTGTCCTTGGGCAACACTTCACCCTCCTTGCCTCCAATGTCATTCACACTGGTGTATGAATGTTTGGTGGTGGCAAAGACCTGCCACACTTCTGCCAGTCTGCCCCAGGGCAACTGTGGATACATATGTAGTTTACCACCACCAGAGGGGGAATGTGAGAGCGAATGAATAATGGATCACTAATGTGAAATGCCCCAAAAAAGCGCTATATAAATCCAATCCATTATCATTATGAGATGAAAGAAATGTATAATTGTGAGATAAAAAGTCAAAATTCTGAGATAAATACATAAATATGAAATAAGACATATACGATTTATAAGAAAAAGAGTCAAAATTATGAGAAAATGTCAAAATTCTGAGATACATTTTTTTAATTATGACATAACATTTTTTAAAAATTCATAATTATAATTATAATATTGAAAGTCCCGGTTTTTCTCCTCCACTGATTTATTTTTCGTGCTGTCACATCTGTTTAGTTTGAAATAGTAACGAGTCTGTTCTGACAATGTAAGGAGTATAAAGTACATATATTTATATAAATGTAAGGAGTATAAAGTATATATATTTATATAAATGTAAGGAGTATAAAGTACATATATTTATATAAATGTAAGGAGTATAAAGTACAAATATTTATATAAATGTAAGGAGTATAAAGTATAAATATTTATATAAATGTAAGGAGTATAAAGTACATATATTTATATACATGTAAGGAGTATAAAGTACATATATGTATATAAATGTAAGGAGTATAAAGTACAAATATTTATATACATGTAAGGAGTATAAAGTACATATATTTATGAACAAATGTAGGCAGTAAAAGTCAAAAGTTTGTAGAAAAATATCAGTACTTTACTTCAGTACAGTAACAAAGTCCTTCTACTGAGTTGCTTCCCACCTCTGAGCTCATTATGACTTTTGGACAAATTGGCACATTTCTAAAAATATCTTATTAGTCATAAAATCCAAAAAATTATGTGTTTTAGTTAGAGATAAAACTACAATGACATTTAACATTTATGGATGGGAGAAGATTTTCATATTCTTCTTTCTATTTCCTGGTTTTGTCTCCACACAGACGAGAGGAAAACAAAGAAATCGAAAAAACAAATAAACAATGGAAATATTGTCATGGGGAGTCTCTGAATGATTCACAGCGTCCCGCACTGAAGAGCCATCGGCATCTAAAACACTTCCAGATGATCCTCAGACAATGGAAGCAGAGAAAACAAGCAAGAGACGTCATTCATTTACTTTGGGCCACACTGGTGAACAACAATAAATCCTGGAGGGGCTGCACACACACACACGCACACACACACACACTAGTGCACAGTATGTTTGTTCATGTGCTGGTGTAGCGATCTGGAAAAGGAAACTAGATAGATGGAGCTGATAGGAAAGTGCAGAGACTTGAAAGCCAAGATATAATACAACTCACCAACAGGTTGTATTCAGAGTATGTGAAGTCACACAACACACACTGATGAAAGCACACACACATTTACAAACACATATACACACACACACACACAGGTTGCCAAGTGCAGGAGACAGCCTCCATTGAGAAAACCAACGAGCTGTGCCTCTCCTGAGACTGAACCACACACACACACACACACACACACACACACACACACACACACACACACATACTCGTTTACATGTGTCATGAAGACCAAATTTGTAATTATCACTTGTACGTAGTATTAAGCGAAATATTTACTTTTCAATGATTTGAAGATACTTTTACGTAAAAAAAAAAAAAGATATTTAAAAATTTAAAAATAAAAATTCCAGAAAAAAAATTAATGTAGTTATAGGACTATATCATTTGCATACATTCCACAGATTTATGTTTTACTAGTGGGGACCTACATTTATATTTCACCCTCCTGGGGACCAGAATTTTCATCCCCATGATGTGACTTTGTTAACATATCAATGTCCCCATAAAGATAGGAATACAAGTACACACACACACACACACACACACACACACACACACACACACACACACACACACACACACACATTATCAGTGGCAACATCAGAGTCAAAGTCAGTGGCTGTGTCAGAACTGTTGGCAAAGACCCACAGTTTGCTGCAGGTTTCTTCTCTGTACTTCCCTTCGTATGCACTAAATAGACTGAAAACTTACTGTGTGTATGTGTGTGTGGTTTTGTATTCCTGTCATTCTGGGGACATTGACCTCTTTACATGCTCACATCATGGAGACCAG
This sequence comes from Siphamia tubifer, assembly GCA_020466265.1. Lineage (NCBI taxonomy): Eukaryota > Metazoa > Chordata > Actinopteri > Kurtiformes > Apogonidae > Siphamia > Siphamia tubifer. The sequence goes on from CM035795.1 coordinate 10,993,035, forward strand.
GGTGTTCTTGGATCTACCCATAGCCATCACTTCCAATGCATAGTTCTGTCTAGTTTTCCATATAGAACATGTCTACGTTTGGAATACCCTGGAATTATATTTATTGGAAATGCTCAAAAAAGTTGTGGAGCTTGCACATGTTTTTCTATATTATATTTTTTAAAATTGCAGAAAAGCCCAGACTCCGGCAAGGCACATCAGCCTCCACAGCCCCTAAATGAGCGATAGGTTTCACTTTCACTTCTGGTCTGTCCTGAAGACCCCCCCCCACACACACACACACACACACACACAAAACCTTATTTCTTCCCTGTATCAGTATCAACATTTCATGCAAATTTCAGCCAAATCCATCCATAGCTTTTGAGTTATACTGTTAACAGACAGACAGACGGATACACAGACAGACAGACAGACAGACAGACAGACAGACAGACAGATAAACCTTGACAAAAACATAACACTTCCATTCCTTGGTGGACTACTAATCTTTAAAATCTTGTTTTGCTCCTTGAGGGTTTTTCGTAACCATTCATCACAATTTTTAACTAATATGTATTTATATGAATGTGAAAATACATAAGTATACAAACGATATACTTGTACTCATCATCTTTCACTTATCCAGGTCCAGGTTGCGGGGGCAGCAGCCTCAGACTCCCTTGCCTGGACCAGTCCATCCTAGTTTGACACGACACTGAATGGTGTTGATGTAACTAGTCTGGCCAGGCAGCCTATCTACAGCTTTCAAAACTCCGGAAACATTGAGAACTCCACCCTCTTTGTCGGGACCCAATCGACATCAAGCATCTCTAGTGGAACCCTAGGACGGTATACAGAAGGACTTCATTCATTGCAAGCAGGGAGCAGCGGCAAACCGTTGACACGACAGTCGATGGTAGAGTGAAAGATTTCAACCAGAAATTCTTGTTGAAAATGGAGCAGATGCTAATGCTAACCCAGTTAGCCCTGCTGGACACATCAGAGGAAAGAGTGGTGTGATTGGGTTCTGGCTTCGACCAGTAGGAAACTGAGACATTTGAGGGAGGCCGGTCAACCACGCACTTTGGGAAACAGTTTTCCTTAACATGTTGGACAGACCCAATTAGCTCGCAGAGAATTGGAAAGTCATGACAACCAGGCTACAGAATTTCCAACTACTTCCTCCAGCTCCTCCAGAGCGATCCCAAGGCATTCCCAGACCAACCGAGAGATAAACTCCCTGTAGCCTGTCCTGGGTCATGTCTTCTGCCGTGGACAGAATTTCTAGGTGCAGCCAGATGGGGTCAGGGGTCAAGTTCAGTGGCAGGAGGATGTTGTCTCTACATTTGCAGATGATGTGGTCCACTTAGCTTTATCGAGCAGCAAACTTCTACTTTTTATCTCATAATTATGACTTTTTACCGATTTAAATTTTTTTTAAATCTCATAATTATGCTTTTTCTTTTCAATCTCCTATTTATGAGTTTAAAATTTTTCCTAAATGTTCTGTCCATACCCATAAAACTGAGAACCATGACCCAATAAAACACATCATCTACACTTTTAAAGGCTTTATTTCTGGATATTTTTGAACATTGTCTGTTTTTTCCTGCTTACATAAGTATTATTTCATCCATAACAAAAAAAATGCTCTTTTACTTTTTACTTTATTACAATTCAGAAGTACTTTTTTTTTTAACTTTTACTTCAGTAAAGGAGTTGAATCAGTACTTCTACTTTTACCAGAGTATTTTTCCCACACCGGTAGCTGTACTTCTATTACCACCTCTGCTAAGCAATTGATTTACCAGTCAGTCTATGTTCCAACCCTCACCTATGGTCAAATGATAACGATATGAAAGTGAAATAAATAAATAATAAAGAGGAAAGGATGTGTGTTGGTGGACGTGCTGTTTCAAGACACCTTCACACAAGCTGACAATATAGGAATAATGGAAAAAAAAAATATTACAGCAATGATATCTTAAACAGTAGTAGGTTCTAGACACTGAAAGGGCAGAGCTGACTGGCAAACACAAAGCATTGATGAAAGATGAAAAGATGTGGAATGTCGTAAAGTGAGCCAGGTCATGTCTTGTACTGGACAGGCTGAGTGTTTTTATGGTGAATGTAGTTGAACTCACAGTTCTGCAGGAGCCATTTTCACCTGCATAGCTGAAACCAGGTGACGACTGACATGTTAGACACACCAGCGACACAAAATGTGCAGCCAAAAACCTCAAAATGATAGATATTCAGCAGAGGTGGGAAAAGTATTCACATTCTGTACTGTAGTAGAAGTACAGATACTTGTGTGAATAAATATTCTGGTAAAAGTAGAAGTACTGATTCAACTCATTTATTTAAGTAACAGTATTTGAATTGTAATAAAAGTTAAAAAAAAGAGTATTTTTTTTTCCATGTATGAAATAATACTTATTTAACCATGGAAAAAAAATCTGAAATCATTCATAAGTATCTAAAAATAAAGTCCATTATGGTACTCGTCTTTTGGGGAATGGGCAGGATATTTGGGAAAATGTGTGTGTGTGTGTGTGTGTGTGGTTGAGATTAAGAAAGAGATAGAATTGTGAGAATAGAAAGTCCTGAATATGAGATACAGTTGAAATGATGAGATAAAGTGGTCATTGTGGGATAAAAAAGTCAGAATTATGACATAAAGAGTCACAATTATTCTCCTCCACTGATTTTCCATCTTAAGTGACTTATTTTTCACACGGTCACATCTGTTTACTTTGAGTCTATTCTGAGAATGTATGGAGTATAAAGTATATATGTTTATATAAATGTATGGAGTATAAAGTACATATATTTATATAAATGTAAGGAGTATAAAGTACATATATTTATATAAATGTATGGAGTATAAAGTACATATATTTATATAAATGTATGGAGTATAAAGTACATATATTTATTTAAATGTAAGGAGTATATAGTACATATATTTATATAAATGTAAGGAGTATATAGTACATATATTTATATAAATGTAAGGAGTATAAAGTACATATATTTATATAAATGTATGGAGTATAAAGTACATATATTTATATAAATGTAAGGAGTATAAAGTACATATATTTATATAAATGTATGGAGTATAAAGTACATATATTTATATAAATGTATGGAGTATAAAGTACATATATTTATATAAATGTATGGAGTATAAAGTACATATATTTATATAAATGTAAGGAGTATAAAGTACATATATTTATATAAATGTATGGAGTATAAAGTACATATATTTATATAAATGTAAGGAGTATAAAGTACATATATTTATATAAATGTAAGGAGTATAAAGTACATATATTTATATAAATGTATGGAGTATAAAGTACATATATTTATATAAATGTAAGGAGTATAAAGTACATATATTTATATAAATGTATGGAGTATAAAGTACATATATTTATATAAATGTATGGAGTATAAAGTACATATATTTATATAAATGTAAGGAGTATAAAGTACATATATTTATATAAATGTAAGGAGTATAAAGTACATATATTTATATAAATGTATGGAGTATAAAGTACATATATTTATATAAATGTAAGGAGTATAAAGTACATATATTTATATAAATGTATGGAGTATAAAGTACATATATTTATATAAATGTATGGAGTATAAAGTACATAATTTATATAAAAATGTAGGGATTAAAAGTAAAAAGTTGCCAGCAAAATAAATAGTCAAGTAAAGTACAGATAACCAAAAAACTCTACTTAAGTACAGTAATGAAGTACTTATACTTAGTTACATTCAGACACAACTGCAGTTGCATTTAGCAGTTTTTAAAAACATGTTTGTTTCGAGCCTGCCTGGATAACACATGTAAAATGTTGTTGTAATGGGGTACGAATGAAAGGAGAAAAAAATGAAAATGTGCTTCTGTTTTGTTTAGTTTTTTTTCCATCCTTCTGAATACTGCAGGCGCTGCGGGGTCACCCTGCCTCAAAGAAATGCCAATGCAGACACATTTCATTTAGTCTGGGTTCCAATGCACTCATTAGGCACTAGTCTGGCTTTTTTTTGTGCCCCATGGTGGTCTAAATGTGTGTCTGAGGGCTTTTCCATCCTGATGAGAAGACAATTTGTGGGGAGAAAACGGTGGATAGTTAGAATTTCTGTTTGCCACTGTAATGATTTAATGTGAAGGAATCATGTGTAAATAATGAAGTAAGTGCAAAATACTCCTTAGAAAAAAAGCTTTGGTTTCCAGTACGTCTGCATTAAGGACATGTTCAAATAACACCATGGATAGATAGATAGATAGATAGATAGATAGATAGATAGATAGATAGATAGATAGATAGATAGATAGATAGATAGATAGATAGATAGATAGATAGATAGATAGATAGATAGATAGATAGATAGATAGATAGATAGATAGATAGATAGATAGATATATAGATAGATAGATAGATAGATAGATAGATAGATAGATAGATAGATAGATAGATAGATAGATAGATAGATAGATAGATAGATAGATAGATAGATAGATAGATAGATAGATAGATAGATAGATAGATAGATAGATAGATGTGAATCTTACCAAGTGTCTTTTTTAATTTTTTTTTGTTTGTTTGCTTGAATTAAGGAAAAATATTTTGCCAATGGAACAAAAACATGGCCGAAAACTCTATATAAAACCTATATACAATATGGGTTTTATTATAGGGCCAGATATAAGTTTGCATATATGTAACATATATACAATTGTATCTATATTATTGTTTCATCTCATTTTCTGAACCTACTTTATCATCACTAGGGTCATTGGGGTCACATGGAGCCTAATCTAATTGCAGCGGGTGGAGGCGGGGTTCATCCTGGACATGTGACCGGTTCATCTCAGGTCTGAACACTCTCACATTCACACCTATGGACAATTTCAATTAACAAATGAACCTATCAGTGCATGCGTTTGGATGGTGGGAGGAAACTGGAGAACCCAGAGAGAACATACAAACTCCACACGGAAAAGTCCCACCCACTGGTGTTGGAATTGAACCCAGGACCTTCTTGCTGTGAGGCACCAGTGCTAACAACTGCACCACTGTGCTGCCCCTATATAGAATTATATTATATTAAAATGTTATATATTATATTACTACAGATTATAGGTACATATATGTCACATATATACCAAAGCTATATATGGGCCAATATTAAAAACCTCTATGTAAAAAAACTATGGTAGTAGGAACGCAAGACACTTACTCACATACACATATAAGTTGTGTGTATATATATATATATATATATATATATATATATATATATATATATATATATATATATATATATATATATATATATATATATATATATATATATATATATGTCATAATAATTTGTTCAATATATATGTTGATGTAGATTCTTTCCATGTGGTTAGGGTTTAACAGTTCTATCAAACAATTTTTTTTTCGATTAGCTACATTTTTATTTGCAAGTTGTTAAAATTTAGCAATTTGAGGGTCAATGGAAAAGTTACTACTGATGTGCAGTGTCCAGTGTTTGTTGGATTTTCAGCTTAAGACAAAGAAATCATTAGAAGTGATGTCACTGGTTGAACAAAAGGAGAAAATGGAGGGACAAGAGGAGATGAAAAAGGCCAGCAGGGTGAGGTAACCATGTGCAGATGGACGGTGTGTGTGTGTGTGTGTGTGTGTGTGTAGGCAGCTGCAGGAAAGATCCTGCTGAGAAAGAGCAGGACGTCTTGTCATCCACTGTGGCCACAACATCAAGACACACTCACAAGCACGCGCACACACACACACATCAAAGAGTGTGTGGCTCTGGCTGTTCCAGCACCGCGACAGTGTGGGGAGACAAACAACAACAGCTACACACACACACACACACACACACACACACACACACACACACACACACACACAGTGTTTTCTGAGTCACTCTGGCAGACACGCACATATACAGTATAATCAGTCACATTCATACATACAAACAGACACATGCGTACACATTCTCACACACACACGCGCGCACACACACACACACACACATACACACACACACACACGTACACATAGACACACATGCAGGCCACATAATGGGCCATTTCAGCACCAAGACCACAGCTAATACAGTAAATGACAGGGAAGGACTGGGAGAGAGCCAAGCTAAATGTGACACTGATTTTCTCTGGTGTGTGTGTGTGTGTGTGTGTGTGTGTGTGCGTGTACGTATGTTTACCGCCCTGACACCATGACTCTAAAGGCTGGAGCCCAGATGCAAGTGTGGCTCTCATGTTGTTCGGTTCACTGTCCCAACTTACTGGAGGACATACACACTTTCAGTCTCTCTCTCTCTCTCTCTCTTTCTCTCTCGCTCGCTCGCTCGCTCACTCACACAAACGCACGCACAGTCACTACATTTACTTGCACTTAGAGAATGTTCAATTATTGTCTCAGTTCAGAGGTGGAAGTAGAAGTAGAAGTACTCCCTTCACTGTACAGTTTTTAGGTATCTGTATTATCTGTACTATTTATTTTTCTGGAAACGTTTTACTTTTACTCCCTACATTTTTATATAAAGATCTGTACTTTATACTCTTTACATTTATATAAATATCTGTACTTTATACTCTTTACATTTATATAAATATCTGTACTTTATACTCTTTACATTTATATAAATATCTGTACTTTATACTCTTTACATTTATATAAATATCTGTACTTTATACTCTTTACATTTATATAAATATCTGTACTTTATACTCTTTACATTTATATAAATATCTGTACTTTATACTCTTTACATTTATATAAATATATGTACTTTATACTCTTTACATTTATATAAATATCTGTACTTTATACTCTTTACATTTATATAAATATCTGTACTTTATACTCTTTACATTTATATAAATATCTGTACTTTATACTCTTTACATTCTCAGAATAGACTCATTACTTTTTCAAACTAGACAAACGTGACAATATGAAGAATAAGTTGTAAATCAGTAAATCTGAAATGATGATTTACTATATGATAAGTTTGACTGTTTATCTCATAATTGTGACTTTTTTCTCACAACTTTGACTTTAATCTCATAATTTGGACTTTTTATCTCATGATTTAGATTTTTTATGTCAACTTTTTTCTTTTTTTTTCATGACTTTTACATTTTATCCTAAATTTCCTGTCCATACCCACTAAACTGAGTAACAGGTCGCAATAAAACACATCCTCTACAGAGTAACTCACTTTTAAAGTTTTTCTTTTTCACATATTTTAAAAATTTGTCAGATTTTTCCTGCTTAAATAAGTGTTATTTCATCCATAGCAAAAAAAAATATTATAATTGAGACGTACTTTTGAAAAAACTTTTTCTTCAGTAAATGAGTTGAATCAGTACTTCTACTTTTACCAGAGTATTACCATGTGAGTACTTTGACCACTTTGTCTCAGTCCAACTAATATCAAAGTTTTCAAATCTCATATAAACACTTTATAAATGAGGCTGGAATCTATCATTCTTGTAGTTGTTTCATGCACGTGTATCCATGGAAATTGAACAGATGATCACATACAGTCATGTAAAAAAAGTATTAAACCATCAAAAGTCATTAGAAATAATGGTTTTAAAATCAAGTTTTAACTCCTATGTATCATGTGACGAAAACAGAAAAAAACAGAATGAATAGAACACTGTTGTTGTCAGTACAATGACTCGCTCTCACTACTTTTCTCATGCACTTAAAGAAATTCTAATTATTTCCAAATTAAAATTGAAGTTTTCAAAGTCATGTAAAAACACTTTAGTGGGACTGGAATCAAATGGACCTGTAGATTTAGAAGTGGGCCTAAAGGGGCACTAAGATAAAGTGGTTCTAATGCAGCTTCTCCAAACACTGTCAATCTTAGCTGGCTTGGACACGCCCCTTCGGGAAGTGACCAGTCACCATGACATGTATGTTACTGTAATAACTCGGAGTTTGGAACAGATTGTACAAAAAAAAACTGTGTTGGTGCATGGTTGTGGTCCATATCTTCATGGTTGTGGTCTATATCATCATGGTTGTGGTCTATATCTTCATGGTTGTGGTCTATATCATCATGGTTGTGGTCTATATCTTCATGGTTGTGGTCTATATCATCATGGTTGTGGTCCATATCTTCATGGTTGTGGTCTATATCTTCATGGTTGTGGTCCATACCTTCAAGGTTGTGGTCTATATCTTCATGGTTGTGGTCTATACCTTCAGGGTTGTGGTCCATACCTTCACGGTTGTGGTCTATATCTTCACGGTTGTGGTCTATATCTTCATGGTTGTGGTCCATATCTTCATGGTTGTGGTCTATATCTTCATGGTTGTGGTCCATACCTTCACGGTTGTGGTCTATATCTTCATGGTTGTGGTCCATATCTTCATGGTTGTGGTCTATATCTTCATGGTAGTGGTCTATATCTTCATGGTTGTGGTCCATACCTTCACGGTTGTTGTCTATATCTTCATGGTTGTGGTCCATATCTTCATGGTTGTGGTCTTTAGCTTCATGGTTGTGGTCCATATCTTCATGGTTTATATTATATTTATATTTAACTCTCCTGGGGACCTGAATTTTAGTCCCTATAGAGTGACTGTGTAAACAGTTCAATGTCCCCATAAATATAGGAATACAAGCACACACACACCCACACACTGCTTTCTGGTTTCTGTGTTTTGTGAGGACCAATTGTGTAATCATCACTTGTGGGGACCCACCTCAATAAAGTATTCATTGGGTAGAAGAACGTAAATGCACCTTTAAACAATACAAAATACATGTTTTCCTTTGTACCTGTATTATCCATGCTTTATGGGGACAATGTGTCTATCATTTGCATACTTCACACAGATTCATATTTTATTACTGGGAACCTGGATTTTGGTCTGTATGAAGTGACTGTGTACGCAGATCAATCAATGTCCCCATAAAGATAGGAATACATACATATACACACACACACACACACACACACACACACACACACACACACACACACAGAGCATTGTCCTTAAACAACATGGCAGTGGTGTTGGAAACTCTGACCAAAAGTGTCAGTGGAAGCATCAAAGCAGCTTAATGAGAGAGCAGAGAAAAACCAGTCAACAAGGCAGCTCACACCAGTCCAAAACACAGGAATACACCCTCTGCACCAGTCAACTGTGGAGTGTGGACAGACATGTGTGTGTTTAGGAGGGAATGATGGGCTAAAGGACAATTTGTTTGGGGTGTTTGAAACCACTGGTGCGGCTCCACGTCTAAAACGAACCCCGGTGAGATGATTTTCGCTAAAATTATGGAATCCATTTTTCAACTTTCAAGCTGCTGACAGGGGAGAAGTTGTCTTTAAAATGTAAATATCATTTCAGTGTAAAAAAAGAAAACCTGCATTTTGACCGTGTGTGGTTCTGTGTCTGGACTTGACCATGAAAAACTCTTCTGGATAAAATGACCATTAAATCCATTCTCAGGAGGTGTTTTAGTCAAGGTATTACATCATATTACATCAAGTTTTTTTTTATATAGTTCTACACTGGTTTACTCTGTTTGAGAGGTGGTACTGTAAGTAACTAAGTAAAAGTACTTCCTTACTGTACTTACGTAGATTTTGTAAATATCTGTACTTTACTGGAGTATTTACTTTCCAGGCAAATATTTGGTTCCTTGTCCTACATTTGTTCATAAATATGTGTACTTTATGCTCCTTATATTTATATAAATATGTGTACTTTATACTCCTTATATTTATATAAATCTGTGTACTTTATACTCCTTATATTTATATAAATATGTGTACTTTATACTCCTTATATTTATATAAATATCTATACTTTATACTCCTTACATGTATATAAATATCTGTACTTTATACTCCTTATAGTTATATAAATATCTGTACTTTATACTCCTTATAGTTATATAAATATCTGTACTTTATACTCCTTACATGTATATAAATATCTGTACTTTATACTCCTTACATGTATATAAATATCTGTACTTTATACTCCTTACATGTATATAAATATCTGTACTTTATACTCCTTACATGTATATAAATATCTGTACTTTATACTCCTTACATTTATATAAATATCTGTACTTTATACTCCTTACATGTATATAAATATCTGTACTTTATACTCCTTACATGTATATAAATATCTGTACTTTATACTCCTTACATGCATATAAATATCTGTACTTTATACTCCTTACATTCTCAGAATAGACTCATTACTTTTCAAACTTTTTTGTGTATCTTCATGTATTGTTTTATACTTTACTTACAAAAAACAAAAAAAAATAAACCGAGATAAAACAGTCGACTGACATCATTACCGTATTTTCCGGACTATACGATGCTACTTTTTGTATATTTTGAACCTTATACAAATGTGCAACTATTCTGTGGCTTTTTCTTCCACCACTAGGGGCGCTCTAAATCAATGCAAAGAAGAATACACTACTTTTACTTTAGCAGATAAAACACGGACGACAAATTAGCAACTGTTAATTATTTTCAAATCCTCGCTCCTTCATCATGGGAAGCACATGAAGGTCTTGGTTTATGTTGAAGGCTGTTGATGTTTCTGTCCAAGAAGGAAACTGTGCTGCTGTGTCTGTGAGCTTAGCATCAATGATTGTATGGTGAGAGGTTAAAGGTCGCAGTGGCAAGAGCTCATGCAATGTTAAAAGTCGAGAAATAAAAGCAGGTGGACTGAACGTACTGGAAAATACTGGTTCATTTTTTTCCTTTTGGTTCCGTTCTGTTTTAATCAGCAAAGTTGCTGCTGTTTTAAAATACACTGTTAGAAAAAAAAAAAATTAGGTTCATACATGAAACTACATTTATTGTTCAAAATCCTTCTGTACATGCAGTAAATATATAGGATTTTTCAACCCAGTGCAGCTTATATATCTTTTTTATTATATATCTTTTTTTAAAATACAGCAGATGTGGCTTCAGAAAATACGATAATCAAATCAAATCAAATCAAATCGCATGGAATAGAATCGAATAGAATCAAATCAAATCAACCCTGAGATTGATCTGATTAAAAATACATAAAAATATATAGTTTTGGATATTTTGGATATTTTATATATATATATATATATATATATATATATATATATATATCATTTTCTACTTCTGTTACTAAGAGTGTCTTTGTAGAACTGATCCAAAATAAAAACACATGGACAAATAATAATAATAATAATAATAATAATAATAATAATAATAATAATAATAATAATAATAATAATAATAATAATAATAATAATAATAATAATAATAATATATTTTATTTGTGTAGCACTTATCATGACACTCAAAAACACTTTACATACAACACAATAAAACTAAACAATGGAAACAAAGCACTTACATATTAAAAGCAGCCAGAATAAAATATTAAAATCAATCTTAAATAAATGAGATTTTATTTTCTCCTTTTTCTCCTTTACTTTTTACTTTTTTTTCGCTTCCTTTTATCCATTTTTTCTCCACCTTTTTTCCTTCTTTTTCCTTTGCCTGTCAGTAACTCATGGCAGGAGTTAAGGCTTTTACTGTTTGAATTTTCTTTTATGTCTTTTTCTGTGATGTTAACAGATGTTACTAAAACACTGAAACTTAATTGGAACAAAATCGTGAATGAAATCGAAATTAAAATAACCTGCTAGAAAAATCGCAATTAAAAATTTTAGAATATAAACTATGACCTGACCAGTGAAGACACATGACCAAAGGATCAGCCGGAGCAAACTGAAACTACTATTCCATACCCTCAAGACAAAAGTATTTTAAGAAGCACACGAAAACACCAAATAAATATTACCAAATAAAATAAAACCATTTAAAAATATTTAAAACACAATATTTTAGGTCATGCATTTTAAATTATTCCATATATATTCATACTTCATACGGCCACTTTCACCTTCCTATTATGTTAAATTTCCATCTTTTACGCCACAGGTGTCAAACATAAGGCCCTCGGTCCAGTCTGGCCCACCAAAAGATCCAGTCAGGCCCTTGGGATGAAGGTGTGAAATTCAAAAATAGTTTTAAGATATGAACAATCATTTTAGTTCAGGTTCCACATTCAGACCAATTTAATCTGAAGTCAAATCCTATCATAATAATCAATAAATAATCACAACTCCAATTTTTTCTCTTTGTGAATGTAAATATGTTCACATATTTGAACTAAAACAAAGTATAATTTCACAAAATATTTGAATAATCTTCAGCAAATATGAAGAACTTGAAGTGTTTCAAGACAAGTCAGTGGCATTTTAAGAATAATCTGCCTGATATTAAATATTTTGTGTATTTATATTTGATCCTCTATGATCTGCAGCTTCTAATTAACATGTGGAATATTGTTAATATTGTTAAAATTCTGCTTATTCGTTCATTTGTTTCATGTTATTCACATCGTTTGAACAGACAGTAAACATTTTCATTATTTAATTTGACTTCTTTCACACTAAAATATAGAATAAAGATTGGAGTTGACATTATTTATGTATTAATAAGTTATTATTTTACTGGTTCGGCAAGATCCAGATCAAATTTAGTTTGACACCCCTGGTTTATGCTAATGCTCATTTTTGACCCATGTCTTAAATCAGATGTAAAATATAAATAAATACAATGTTCTATCATCCAGTCCTTATCCATAAAATAAAGTCCATCCAATAATTTATGTTAAGGTGTATATTGCGTATATATTTATATTATAAAAAAAATATGTATTTACATGTGTATATTGTACATATAATTATGTATTTATTTGTATTCAGTATGATGTGAAATGGGCCAGTAAACCAGTGTCAACAATAAAATAATAGCAGTGAAAAAAAGTTACATCTACAAAATGTCCTTATAACATGAACAATCTGAAATGCCTGAAGAAAATAAGTGCAATTTTAACAACATTCTACCTCACTTTATTATTTATACATGTACATTTAACACTTATATTGTAATTACAAATACACAAAATAATTAGTGGAATCAGAATGTTGTATAAATGACACTGGCTTCTGTCAAGACATGTTCAGGATGTTTGTAAATGTAACATTTGCAGTTATTTTTTAAAAAATAATTTCCAGGTTATTATTATACTATTTTACTGCTGTGTCCCACTTTAGATTGAATTGATCGATATACGGAACCTATATTTGAATTATTTTGACTTCACTGATATTCATTCTCTACAGTGTAAATTTTACATTTCACCAATTCATCCCATGGGCCAGAGACATGTAGGACCCTTTGGTGGGCCTGGGCCCTGCCTGTGCTTTAAGGGAAAATGAAACAAAAAAACAAGAATAAACAAATAAATAAAAATAAATGAATTAAAAAAAAATTTATATATATATATATATATATATATATATATATATATATATATATATATATATATATATATATATATATATATATATATATATATATATATATATATATATATATATATATATCTGAGGAATGAGTCGTTAAATCACAACATTTTAGGAAGTAAGTTTTTAACAATTCTTTGTGTTAAACATGATTGTGTTTGAGGGGAATTCTCCAACTGTTGCTGTTGAATGTGTAAATACAAGAGTATGCACTCTCTGTTTTATTTGTGTGTGTGTGTGTGTGTGTGTGCCATCACTGGATGTGTGGGTGTGTGTGTGTGCAGTACTAATACCCATAAATCAAATCTCCTGCCGTGCATGTGCCTCCACCCCTGCTGTGCAAATTTGTCCAATTAGCCACGGCCCCTGAGGAGTGTGAGTGTGCAAACTCACACACTCACACTCACACACACACACACACACACACGCACACACACACACCGGCCCCCAGAATCTAGAGTGAAACGGGGCTCTGCCATAGTGTGAGGATTAAGGGACAATAAAATGCATTTCACGGCCGCAGCACTTTATAGAAGCAGCCTCTATAGAGCCCTGGCCAAAACACAGCAGCTACCCCGCCCCTTTAATCTCACACTCACTCACACACACACACACACACACTATAAATCCACACATTGGGACAGAGAGGGCTTGAATCAATCAACAGCCTCCCCAGCGACTCTGGACAGACCAAGATGTTTCCTTAAATGAAGCCGTACACTTCCTACTGTGGTAGTAGATTATCACTAAATCTGTTGCAAATGGATGAAAAATGTCCTTTACTGTCATGACTGCTGTGTCATCACAACTGATACACATGCACTCTGCACATGGAATAGGCCTCCAGCTGCTTTTACACTGAAATTAGCAGGTTGATTTTTAAAACCGCTAACAATCGGCATTTGGCCTTCCCTCCATTGACCCCCCCCCAACAAAAAAACAAAAAAAACAAAACAAAAACAAAACAGTGACATCACCATAGTGGTACGCTGTCATTCTAAATTCCATAAGACTTTACATAACGGGTCCCTAATAAGGTGGTATTTTTATGCTAATTTGTATGTAATTTCATGGTAATAATGCCCTTTTAACCATTTATAACAAGTTTCCAGTGCAGTTTCTAAGTAATACTGATGCACACAGCTTTCATTAATGTGGTCATTTTGATGTAATTTCAAGGTAATAATTATCAACACAGCAGTAATTATGTAGGAAGAAGCCCTGGTGCATTTTCCAGCTCTGATACCATGTAATTTACATTGAATGACTTAATTTGTTCCAGTATAGTTACAAACACATCATATCTTTTTTTTTTTACCATCTTACTACTGCAATGACTAGATTTACTCTCTTTCTTGGTAATAACTAAGTCATTGGGTGGAAACAAGTGATAATGTATTTTACCGCCCTGATGCTGTGGATTGTCTTGGAAAATACATATTTTCTTACCTCCTTGTTTTTCGGGTAATTAAAGAACAACAAGTAAATCCTGGACTCATCATATCAGTAACTACAGATTAATTTAAAATAATTACCATTTTATTATACTTGAAATGAAAGCTGTTTGCATCAATATTACACTGGAAAATGTATGGAAATTACTTGTAATAAGGTATTATTACCATGAAATTACATCAAAATTACCATAGAATTACCACCTTATTAGCGATCCATAATGTAAAGTGTTACCGTAAATTCTTTATTGTATTATTGTCTTTTTATTATATTGTTTTATTTATTTATTACCTCTGCCAGT
>CM035795.1:11013263-11040763 GCA_020466265.1 Siphamia tubifer
ACTTTGACCACCTCTGGTATCTATTTTTATTTTCATTCTGTGTATAGGTCCCAGTCTATGTTTATGTTTATGTAGTTTTTTATTATCTAGTGTGTGTTCTGTGTGTTTTTACCTAATTTCCTCCTTTTGGGGACAAATAAACTTGAACTGAACTGTGTTTCAGTTCTAGTTCTTTAAACTTGTTACTGTGTCTCACCATCAACAGATTTCTTCATTTAATCATCTAATCCCATCTTATGTTAAGCAACCCCAACACTGACGGGATAATTGTAATTTGCTGCAACAGTCACTGGGTGATGGAGACACAAATCTGGACCATTACTGATTCACAACAACAGCTTCTATCCCCTCGTCCTGTGATAAGGAGTGATAATCTTTGTTTTTGGCTTTTGATTGCTGTTAGAACAGAAGCTCGCTAAATAAACACACCAATGCAGAAGCAAATGTATTTTATATATATGTTTGTCTTTCTCCTCTAATTGGTTTGATTTATTTTATTCTTGTTGTTTAAATTATTATTAATAACTTTTTTTTTTCCAGTTGTTCTGGCTGTTGTTGTTATTGTTGTTGCTATCATGGTTCATGGCTGGTATTGTTTGTTATGTTGACATTCCATATATTTACATGTTTTTTAATTCCCAATTATTTATTTCGAATAAAGTACCATATTTTCCGGACTATAAGGCTCACTTAAACTACTTTCATTTTCTCAAAAAAACCCACAGTGTGCCTTATATATGGATTAATTATGGTTGTGCTTCCTGACTTGAAATTTTGAGTTTTTATCTACTAATTTTCCTTTTTTAAAAAATAATTTTCACTTTTTATCTCATGATTTTAAGCCAGGTTCATCTTATCCACCGAAAACCAACCAACCCCCCCCCCAAAAAAGCACATTTTCACTCTGAGAGAAGTGATCATGTGACCATGGACGTCACATCCTGTGACATATAATTGGGGAAAAAGTGTTTCCATTGCCCTTTTGAAATATTATACAATATTGAAATGTCTGAAAAACCACCTCATGAAATTTCTTTCCCCAAAATTCAGGTATTTCCATTTCCAGTTTTTTATAGCACTATTTGCATTTTGCTAATTTCCAAGAGTAATGGAAACCTAGCTAACGACTGGATATATTTGAATCTGTTAACGTCTGCATTTACACCATGACCTACGGTGGTAAAATGTTATTATGTTATTGGTAGATAAATGCTAATATGTTATTGGTAGATAAATGCTAATATGTTATTGGTAGATACATATGATACATATGTCATTGGTTTGGGGCAGCTGTGGCTCAGTTGGTAGAGTGGGTCGCCCAATGACCGAGAGGTTGGTGGTTCGCGTCCCAGCTCTGGTTGTCCACATGTTGAAGTGTCCTTGGGCAAGACACTGAATAGGACTGACCTTAGTGTGTGAATGTGAGGCTAATGTAAAGCGCTTTGAGCACCATGAAGGTGGAAAAGAGCTATATAATCGCAGTCCATTTGCCATTTATTATATTTGAAATGAGCCCAAATTATTACATTATTGGCAGTTATTATGTTTTGGGTCATAACACCCCTAACACAGATACACTAGCTTTTTGAATTTATTTAAAAAAGAAAAAAAAAAAAAGCCATTGTGTCTCTGTTGAGGGGGGGGGGGGGGCACATCCTTGACTTGTTAATATCTACAGTGTCATTTTTACATTTCACACATTCATCCCATGGGCCAGATTGGATCCTTTGGTTTTGGCCCCCCGGGCCGCATGTTTGACAACTGTGCTTTAGGTGGATTCATCATATCAGTTGCGTTGAGCTAAAAGGATGCCATGCTCTGTGTGTGTTGGTGATGTAGTACTGCTTGATGTGTTTTCTTTGCCCCCTAATGAGAGATCAAAGTGTGGGGGTCGTGACCCTGAGAGGAGGACTTTTACAGCTGCCTCTCCCATAATCTCACCTACTCCCACTCCCTGCATTTGCTCTGTCTCTGATTCTCATATGTAAGATATGTGACACTCACACATACCCACACATCTGTGATAGATTTTTGGGCGAAGTGTGCAAGGCCACTTGTGTGAAGCAAAAAAGCTGCCACAGCATTTGTTTCCCTCCAAAGTGCCCAAGCTGAGGAAGAGCAACCAAATCATGGAAAAAGTCAATGTAATTTGTGTAAGAGTCTAATTAGTACTGGGTTTAAAGTCTGCTACCACAACCACTCAAACATGACTCAGCCCAGTAATGAATATTGGAAAATTGGAGAAGTGCTCATAGGCTACTTAATATACTCGACTTATTTTATTTTCGTATAATCTTCTAAAAATGGCCTTGTTTCTACGGTGTGTTGCAGTGACCTCATACGACCAAGAAGACACTAAAATAGTTTTTAATCTATCATTATTCTGCAAACTGTTGAAGATGGACTAGTGGTACCTCTACATACAAAAGCCTCTGCTAACAAGAAATCCATGTTACGAAAAACATTTACCTTCATTTTTCATCTCTGAATACAAAATAAAATTCTATTTACGAAAGGAAACTGAAACCTCCCAGGCAAAAACACAGTACATTCATATACGCAACTACACAATTTACGTAAATATGTCACGTATGTAGCATCCCATTGGCTATGAGGGAACTACCCATGATGCTTTTCATTACCCTTTGACCCTCATTCATCACGGAGTGGCGCCGTTTGGCTGTGACTGCTGTGTCTCTATGGTAACACAGACATTTTAACAGTAATTTCTCCACCTCGACCAGGGCTTTTACTATCAAAAGTTCAGCTGTACGGTGCAAGAAGAGTATACGACCGACAGACTATCATCAGCTTCAAGAAAATTGTTTAAAAACTTGGATTCCGCAAGCCCGGAGATGCGGACCGCTCCGCGAGGACGTGACCTCGGTCTGCTCCAGCATCCTACAGCGTAGTCCCCCCCACAGCGGCCGCCTTCGGAGATGTCCGAGCCGGTGTGGGAGGAGGCAGAAGTCGTGGGGAATTTACAGCTAAGCTAAGAGCTAACCCCTTCCGACTGCTGTCCATGACCAACGTACCCTCACTGGAAAACACCAAACAGATCCACCAGACTGATGCATCCTCATTCTCACTGAGATGTGGCTCAAGTCTTCTGTCCCAGACACCGACATTAGCCTGGATGCGCTAACAATATTCAGGTCAGAGAGAACCCATGCTCTCACAGGTAAGACCCGGGGGGGGGGGTGTTTGAACACTAACAACAGCTGGTGTTAGCCTGGACGGGCTAAAATCTAAATATACATTTTCTTTTAACACAGCTTTCATACAAAATTTTAAATTTTTTTTTATCATTTTTAAATAGTTTGAGGGGTAGTATTGGGGGCCTTGGAATGTATTCGACCTTTAACATGTAAAATGCGACTTGATTTTGAAAAATACACGATACAAAAACACTTCTGGAATGAATTAATTTCGTAGGTAGAGGTACCACTGTATACTGACAGTAGAAACTTAACCCATTGAGGCCTATGATCAGATCATGTGGCGTCTTTAAAGCACCGTAACAACAAAAACTGTCACATGGAGCATTGGCGTCAACTTTACTCTAAAGTGTGGATTTGAAACTCTCTGACAGTTTTTATTTGGCATCGATAGACCATGTAAAACCGGACATATGATTGATTACATTTGACAATAGAAGATGTTTATCCGAGCATAAATGCAGACTTCTACTGGTGGGATGGAATGACAGGCGTTTGATCTCATGAGATTTTTCATGTCATGATTTTGACTTTTTATCTCACAATTCAGATTTTTTACATCATATTTTGGCTTTTTAATCTCATTATTTTTACTTTTTATTTTAAGATTTTGACTTTTTATCTCGTGGTTTTGACTTTTTCTCTCAGAATTTGTATTTTTTTAATCTCAGGAATTTGACTCTTTTTAAAGTTTGATTTGTCAGAATAAGAGTGTGTTTTCTTCCGTGTTACAACTCAACAAGGTTGGGTGTTATTGTGACTGTTTGCTTAATGTGCCTAATATATAGAAAAAACGTAAAAAAAACTATTTGTTCACAGTGCGCCTTATAATCCAGTGCACCATAGAGTGCAGAACATATGGTAGTCTTCTTCTCTACATGATGATTTTTACTCTGCTGAGGAATAGCAGAGTTATGTTTTTGCATTTATCTGTTTGTTTGTCTGTGTGCAACATAACTCAAAGTTATGGACAAATTTGGTTGACATTTTCAGGAAATGCTGATATAGGAACAAGTAACAAAGGATTAAATTTTGGTGCTGATCAGTGGAGGAATGTGAGGAGGGGGGGGGGGGATAAAGGGAGGCCTTGCTCTCTTTACCACACACTCAATTCCTTTGTCCTGGCGCACGCTGCAACAATAGGGATGACTTGGCTGTCTTTTGGTTTGTTATTTTTAACTCTTCTAATATTCAGGGAAAATGATTAAAATCCAAAACATATAAACAAAAATATGAATATACTTGTAAATAACACATTTATTCACAACAGTTTTAACAAAACTGTAAGCTGCTCATTTAATTGTGCTAAAATGTTTTAATCAGATTAATCGTGATGAAGTGTTGTAAGGTGCTATATAAATACAATTTGATTGATTGATTGATGTAATAATTGTCAATGTACACATTTTGTGTTCGACATGAGAATCACACTGCTACAAGAATAATAAAAGCAATATTAATATTAAGCATGATTTGCGTGCAATCATTGATAATATATTGATATTCTAATGTAGTAGTCTAGTATAATCCCAGTGAAACCACAGTTGTATAGCTTCTCTGTTGTTGTTGTAGTTGATATTGTGTGCACGTATATACTCACAACAAATGTGCACTTTAACCCCAGTAGAGCACTATCCTGCATGTTTTAGATCTATCCCTCTCCAAACAAACCTGATTCAAATGATCAACCTATCATCAACCTCTGCAGGAGACTGATAATAACCGTCAGGTGTGTTCAACAAGGGAAACATGTAGGATAGTGTTCCTCGAGGACCAGGGTTGGGAAACACTGCAGTAGAGGACGAGGGTAAGTCTGTCAGAATGGACGGCAAAGCACTAATTGTGTGTGTGTGTGTGTGCGTGTGTGTGTGTGTGTGTGTGTGTGTGTGTGTGTTTGAGAGGAGCAGAGGAAAGGCTGGTTGATAGTTGTGTTTTATAGGGTCTGTTGATCATTTGCTGCAGTGAGTGGTAATGCTGCAAACCTGGGTCATCCTGTCATCACTACAGGGGTCCAGATATAGTACAGACAGAGGATCAGCAGTCCATGCAGACAGTAATGTGCCAACGATGGATATCAGCAACTCCAAGCAAATTTCTATGAATCTTCAATATGGCTCCAACACTACTACTAATGTTGGAGCCATATTTAACACTTTTCCACGCTCCTTTTGGAATCTGATGGGTTACCCCGAGTTACCAACACATGCTGCATTTGCTACTTGGTGTGTCGCCACCGCTGGCTACATTAACCATTCATAGAAAACAACACAGAGAAACGAGCCTATACACTACACGTCACAAGGACATTGGCGTCACCCACGTGGGGTTAAGCCCATCCACCATTGCAGTGAATCTGAAGTAACATTAGCATTAGCATTAGCATCAACACGAGAAGACGGCGCCACAGTAGCTGGCGGATCAAACTAGTTTTCAAAACAAGCGACGGCACGAAACCTAGCTGCATGCTACTCTGGGATGGTAAACACACACAGAGCCAGAGGGGAGGGGGGGGGAGTGTTCCTTCATGCATTCTGAGCCAATCAGAGATGCCTCATCACTGCGTCATGGACATGTATGAGGAAGTACCGGTAAACTCTGTTGTTTGACCTCAAGTCATTTTTCTACCATGAAAAAACAGCTGGAAACAAAACAATCTGAACGTTTTTTTTTTAATAGAACCAACACACAATGTATTCAATAACAATGGAAAAGACAGTAATATTAATGAAAAAAACATGGAATGACTCCTTTAAATGTGCTGGAAGGATGATTGGGGAGCCTCGACTCCCCATGACAGCTCTCTATGAGGCCCAGCTGCAGCGTAAAGCCAATGCCATGGACAGCTCACACCCTCTGACCAGTGACTTCCAGCTCCTTCCCTCTGGCTGTTGCTTCGTGGTCCCCAAAGCCAGAACCTTGTGCTACAGAACCAGTTTCGTACCAGCAGCTATTACAAAATTCAATAGCAAGGCTAAGAGATGAGGAAGACTTAAGGATATATTATTTCATGGCTCCTAATGAGTGACTTTTTAACTATTTATTTGTTTTTTTATTGAATTTGATTGTTGTATTTTGTTTTGTGTTTCATATTTTGGATTGCTGGATCAGCCTGCAAAACAAATTTACTGTGAGGTATAAATAAAGAAACATTTGAACTTTTACTACACTAGTTGATTCCCACCCACATGACCCTTCTGGCGTGTCCACCATGGTGATGGTCTACCCTCTCTCTCTCCCCACATGTAGTCAGCTGTGAAAATTCTTAATTTAGTTGTAAATTATTCTTAGATCAGTTCTGATGTAATTGTGTTTAGTCAAATATTAGTCCAGTTTTAGTTTAGTTTGTGGTTGTTTGTTTGTTTCTTTACAAATGTAGCGCTAGTTTAGCCTAAATCTTCACAGCAATACATTTTAAAGACATCTATGATGAATATGTTTTCCGTTTCAACAATGAAGTACTTTTGAAAATATATATTTTAGAAGTTTTTAGGTAAAATCCTAATGAGGTACTTTTCCACATTTCCACTCAGCGTGCTGCAGCTTTCACAGCAGTTCCAGGTTCTGACTAGACTGGATCAGGCTAATGCTAATGTTTGCTAGCACACACAAACCTGCTGGATTTCTTTGATAACAGAAAATTCATACATTTCACTCCAACGCCAAACTATATTTGCAGGGAACTCATTTAATTACTTTCCGAAGTGCAATTTACCTGATCTAAAATGAAGGAAAAAAACAAAAAAACAAACAAAATGAAGACTGCAAAGCCACATGTGGTGTTGAAACACTGTCATCATCTGTCACCAAACACTGCCATCAGCATTTTACCTGTTAATTACAGACAACCACTTGTTTCTCTGTGTTGTTTCTTTTGGGATACGATATAAGCTTATTCTCTTAAGATCACATTTTTGATTGCCTCTGACTGTACAACAACGCTCAGGCATTTTTGGTTTCTGGAGGAGACTAATGTTACTGGTGGTTCAGTAGTTAGCATTAGCACCGTCAAAATGGAGGCGCTCTATGACATCACGACAAGTGGGAATCTCCTATAGGACATCAACATATATACTGTATATATATATATATATATATATATATATATATATATATATATATATATATATATATATATATATATATATATATTTGTTTTATCATTTTCATGTGTTCAATAAAAATTGTGTCTCTGTGCAAATGTTTTGATTTTCTCATTATTAACAGATAACAGATGTATGGGGTTAAGTTGGGGGGGGGGGGCTTAAAATTGTTCTTTGCCCAGGGCCTCACAATTCCTAAGACCACCCCTGGGTTAAACAGCTCAGTCCCTTTGAGGTTTGAAACCAGTGTTTGAAGGGAGCCTGAGCCCTATATGTATGACATGGTAATGAACATTTTCATGCGGCGGCTGTGCGGCGGGGTGGCGCAGAGACATGAAGCCTTCACATATTACAATATCCTCTCTGCAGAACAGGGATCGATGTGAACAGCAGCACTTAGAGAGCAGACACAGACAGCGTATTGTGAAAGGACTGTCAAGCCTCTGACAACAGCGTGGGTAAACACACATAGGACTATTCACAGCTGCACGCGTGCATCAGCGCGCGCCTGCTGGTGTGTACGAAGACGCACGCTCGCACACGTTTATGTACGCGCTCGCACACACCTTTGACATGTAGACGCATCCACTGGGTGCGGGCCCTTCTGGCTTGGGGAGGTGTAATATTTCAGTAATGTGATGGAGTTTGATCCAGGGTGTCCAGTATCCCATAGAGCTGCTGTTTTATTAGCACAAAGAGCACTCAGGGGCTCTCCAGTTCGCACACACTCACACTCACTCACTAACACACTTGTCTGTACACTCCAATAACCACAGAGGAATCTTTACACTACATATGCAACACAATGTGTGTGTGTGTGTGTGTGTCTTGTATTTCTATCTTTATGGGGACATTGATATGTTTACACAGTCACACCATGGGGACCTCTGATACTATGGGGACCAAAATTCAGGTCCCCACGAGGGTTAAATATAAATACAGGTCCCCACTAGTGAAATTGAAATTATGTGGCCCAATAAAGATATGAATTATTTTTTCCAGAAGTCCTCATAAAGCAATTGGGGGAAACAGGTGCAAAGTGAAACTGGTATGTATTTATTTTTTATATGTTTTTGTAAATTGTTTGTTTACTTTATTTCTTTTTTCATTATTTATTTCTTTTTTATTATTATTTCTTTTGTATATATTTCTTTTATTTTTTAATTGATTGTTTTTTTCATTTATTCATTCATTTTTATTTATTTATTTAATTTAATTTTCAATTCTTTTTTTATTTTTATTTTTAAAACGTCTTTATTATTTTAATATATTTATTTTAAAGTATTTTTAAACTAATTTATTTCATTTATTTTTTTCATCATTTATTTTTTGTTAATTTAATTTTTAAACTGATATTATTTATTCATTCAGTTTTGTTTATTTATTTTTCTATTTAACTTACTTTTCAAAATGTTATTATATATATATATATATATATATATGTTCTTACACACACTACCCAATCGCAACTTGATTACAAACTTGGTCCTCATGAGACATGGAAAACAGTATGCATGTGTGTGTGTGTGTCTTGGAAAGTAAAATACAAGCTTTCAGCTGGAGATCACCATCAAGCGCTGACGCCAATCACTATCTATCACAGCCACATCCTGCTCGGACGCATCCTTGATTTAATGCTGATCCTTCATCAAACTTCCTCCCACAGTTGTAACCAAAACACTTTTAAAAGGACTGCATGACACTGATTAGATCCTAGGTGCAAAAAAACCCAAGGATGGATCCGTGGTTTCACAATAAATAAAGTTAATGTTAGAAAAATGTGGAACAGAGGGTGGACAGTGAAGTATTCTCATTTATAACCTCAATAAAAATGAAAGAATGAAGCGTTACAAAGAATAAATGGACCAGAGAGAGAGAGAGAGAGAGAGAGAGAGAGAGAGAGAGAGAGAGAGAGAGAGAGAGAGAGAGAGAGAGAGAGAATATTTGAAGACTTGGCCCCACCCTCTGTTCTGCATGTTCATGTGAAGGGGTAGTTTTGTCCCCAATCTCCTTTTGATGGAGGGGAGGGGCTAGGGTGAAGGGGAGGGGCTAGGGTGAAGGGCTGTAAATGGAGACAAACCAGGACCACACTACGAATGGAGGGGTAGAAGAAATTTCCCATAATTCTGTTCTAGTCATGGGCCACATGGAGGAGAACATCCAAAATGTGCAGCAGTGACGAAAGAAACACAAAAATGTATCGTATTTTTCAGACTATAAGTCACACCAGTTAAAAAATGCATAATAAAGAAGGAAAAAAAACATAAATAAGTCACAATTTTGGAGGGAAATTCATTTGATAAAATCCAACACCAAGAACAGACCCTGTCTCGTCATCAGAACCCGCTTTATCCTCACTAGGGTCACTAGAGTTACTGGGGGCCTATCCCAGCTAGAACAGGTGAAGGCGGGGTACACCCTGTATGAGTCTCCAGTTCACCTCAGGGCTGAACATATATAGACAAACAATCACTCTCACATTCACACCTATGGACAATTTAAATTAACCAAATAACCTATCAGTGCATGTGTTTGGACGATGGGAGGAAACTGGAGTACCTGGAGAAAACCCACACAGATACAGTATGAGGAGAACATGTAAACTCCACACAGAAAGGTTTGGTGTGGGAATAGAACCAGGGACCCTGTCAGTGGACCTCAGATCCTCAGGTCAACTGTTCCATAGTTTGGGGAAATAAAAAGTGAATGAGGCCTCTACATATGTTTGGAGTGAACTCTAGGAACAGCTAAAAGTTTATTCTGCCTGAGGACCTGCGGGTACCAGAGGGTACCAAAGGGTTCAGATGTTAATACCAGGTCTGATAAATAAACAGGGCCCCACGTCCATTAAGACTTTTAAAAACCAACAAAAGCACTTTAAAATCAATCGTAGATTATGGATGGATCTTGATGAAATGTTCAGGACATGTTGACAATCGCACCAGGAACAGATGATTACATTTTAGTAATGATCCAGATGACATCCCAGATTCTGGATCACTTATAAGTTTTCATTAACATTGCAGGAAATAGGGCTTTAACATTTGTTTCTCAATATCTTGGTTAACTTGGTTATATATGTGTATGTGTATATGTATGAATGTGTGTTTACATATGTATGGACTTGGAAGATTATTATTGTAATTAATTATGAGGAGAAGGGGTGGGAGTTCTCACTCTTTTTTGAATATGTATTATGTGTATTTTTAAGTGCATGTTTGTTTTTGTATATTTTTTTATTTTCTTTATTTAATTTTTTTGTTTTGACATTCATATTCAAAATAAATCCATTAAAAAACAAACAAACAAACAAACAAAAAACTATTGACCAAAGTTTATGAAATTTGACACGAGTATTTAGGGTGAGGTCCTTCATCAAACCACCAAGGGTCTTCTGGATCAGATCCAGATTGCAGATTTGATCCTGATCTTTTAAAAAATGGGCGTGGCCTTGTATTTTGGCAGAGTGAGCACTTCATATTCATATTCATCATATATTATCATCATATAGCTGAGTCAATTCTGGATCATAAGTGCTACCTTTGCTCTACCTTTAATATCAACTTTATGTATAAAGCACATTTAAACCAAAGTCCTGTACACAAACATAAGTAGAAAAGACATGAGAACAAGAAAAAAACAAAACACATTGACAAAAGAAATGGGTTCATGTCAGTGTCTGTGTTTGCAGACGCCAGACACCAGAACAACAACAAGTTAAAAACCAAAGAGAAATAATGCATTTTTAAACACAATTTAAGAAGAAAAGCAACATTACTGAAAAATAAACTTTGGTAAAAACTAGAAATAATGATGATAACATGAATCCAGTTCCTAAATGTACGTTTTCATATTCAAATTATCTAAATATGTACATTAAATATGTGTGTGACTAAAAGTTCTGGTGTAAATCACATTATGGAGGGAACTGTGGCACTTCTCTGGTTTGTCAATAGTCTCAGTCTTTGCATGAAGCATAAATATTATTAACAGATGACAAACTAACAATGTCACTTGCAATGGTAATTCTCTGTAGGAAACACTTGTGCAAGATGTGGTAACTTATGGTAAGGTACCATGCTCTATAGCACAGCTGCCAAACATAAGGCCCGGGGCCAAATCCTGCCTGCCGAAGAAAAGGACCCGTAGGATGAACGACAATGAAGATATTAACGATCAATGTTGTCAAAATTATTTTAATTTAGGTTCTACATACAGAATAATTAAATCTCAATTGGGTCAGACCAGTAAAATATGATGATAATTACCTATAAATAATGAAAACTGCAGATTTTAATGTGAAAAATAAAGTCAAATTGCATGAAAATCTTTATATTAACAAACCATCCTTTTACAAATTTTACAAATATTCTGCCTGTTACTAAAGGTTTAGTGGATTTATAATTGAAATGTAAATTGTTCTGCACATGTACAAATGACAAACTGATAGAATGAGGCAGAAAATGGTTAAAATTGCCCTTGTTTTTCTTCAGATGTGTCAAGTTGTTGATGTTATTTGTTCACATTTTGAGGGAAACATTATCATATTGTAATTGTACTCTTTTCACTGTAATTTTTTTTGTAATTATTATTATTTTTCAGATTGAATTGGGTTGAATATGGAACTGAATTAAAAATGTATTTGACACCAGTGTTCTCCAGTATTGGGAATGTGACTGAAGTACACGTTTTGGCCACAGACCTACATCCAACTCCTTTTGAGCACAAGTTCACCACAGCAACAGCAGTTAAAGTAATTTAATGCTCCTCACACCTGTGGCTGTTGTTCGTACCTTGTGTGTAAGTGTTGTATATAATCAGATCTATGACCCTTTACAAGTCAAATTAAATCACAAAAAGGCTTTATAAAGGGTTTATTTCCACTGGAATCATTCTCCATTCAGTGATCTGATTTGACCACAATTATGCAGCTAGCTTACATCTGGCAGTGTCAAAAGGTGGCGAAGGTTGTGATGTGGTGCCAACTGATCACAACCAGCGCAGCTTTTTTTTATTAAGCGTGAATAGGTCTCACTTAGTGTGTAAATAGCCTTAACACTAACCCAATTTAGTTATTTACTGCCACATTTCATGGACATTGTGAACCACTTGGAACTTCAAACAATAAAAATACTGAAACTTTTATATGAGATTAATGTGTCATGGATGTACTTTCATTCCGTCCACAGCTGACATTGACAAACAATAAGAGCATCTGAATGGTCCGGGGTATTTATTTTTAGTTACCCTGTGATGGTTTGCATAGCTGCTCCACAGACTCCACTGACAGGAACGAACTCCTGGGAGAAACATATTGTACGCATCGTTCCAAATATTCCTGTGGCTAATTGCTACTGATTGTCAAACAGCATTGATTATGTGGAAGCAGGCCATATGGGCTAAAAGCTACTGATACTGGATCTACTTTTACATCTGGAGGAGACTAGTTAAGCTACCATCCGCCCCCCCACCCCCCACCCCCCATTCCCTTGCCAACATCTAGGAAAAAGTCAATGTGAAATCTGAACAACTTCATCCAGAGTATATGTTTTTTTTTGTTTTTTGTTTTCCCATCGATATTATGAGCTTCCTCGCTATGGTATTTTATAGCAAACACTATCAGGGGAGCGTTGTTAGCTGTAGTATTGACAGAAAGAAGAGGGGTCTGGGTAATGCATAGACTGTGACTGCAGAGTGGATCGTATTAACACATCCTATTGATGTGGCTTTTAACAGATATCATATTCATACACAGCATGATGTGTGGAAATGGTCCATATGAACTGGTGATGTAGCCCAGGGTTTCATCTTGTGATCACTTAATAGACTAATGACATTATGAAATCATCGTATTATGTGAATCACCCTCATAAGACTTGCATTTGCTTTTCACTGACACCCATACAGAAAGGGTCGTCCAGTCAGCAATCAGCTCTTCCTGGGAATCATAATAAATTGGTAGTATCCGAGTATCTTCAATCTTCACATTTTTTCTTTTTCCCTAACAAAACAGAAGAGCTATGTCTTTTTCCTGAAGCTTAATGCCTCACCTTTTGCACTCCATTTGGATAAGGTCTGTATAAACTGTGTTTCATCTTGTGATCACAAAATTAATACTTTATGAGCTATCATACGACTTGGATTTATTTACAGATTCCCATATTAGAAAACTATTAACAGCCATGGTGTGCAAAGAGAGAGGTTGTATTCTTGTCACGACGAAAAAGCCTCCAAAACAACATTTAGATTACTGCTCTGAGAACGCAGCTGATGAAATTAGTTTAGGTGGGTTATCGGCTTCTCGTAGTAATCTGCTCTATCCTTGATTCTGTGTTTCTCATTTCCATCTTTAGCGCTGTTGTGGTGTTTATGTTTGTGTCCATCTGTGCTGCTGAGCGTTCATTATCTTCATGACTCTTAACTGCACGTCACACACATTAATTTGTCGGTAAAACTGTGTGCGCTTTTGTGCGACATTCGTGTTCTGTGTGAGGTGTAATTTCAACATTGTTTATTTGTCCCGCAGGTCATTTTTCTGACACAATCAAAGCTGCCACATACAACACATAACAAAGACTCAATAGATAGATAAACAAAGTGCATAGTGCATACTTGAAGTGCATAAGTGTGTTCCTATCAGTCCCTCCAGGGTTTTTCGGGCCTTTTTTGAGATTGTTGCATCCGTAATGTCTGTTGCATGAGCTTTTCCGAAATAATTGTGATGAAAGTTGCAGTGATTTTTAGCCTTTTGTTGCGGGAGGAAGTGAAAATTGTGATAAATAGTTGTGATTTTCCCTTTTTGTAATCAAAATTAAGTCATATTTCAAATATTTAGTTCTTTGAAAATTAATTCAAAGTCATTGTGATATGATCCTTGAAACTACCTTTTACCCAGAAGGCAAATAAACAATTATGAGCATTACAAAAATGAAACAAAATATATATTTTTTTCCAAATGTACCTGTTGTTTCAAAGATTAAAGGTCATATGACCTCACAACACTACATGAAGTTATAAAACATAATATAAATGTCTCAACCAGTCAAAGAAAAAATATTACTAGTACTGTGTACTGTGTAGTAGAGGCGGTTTCTGACAAAAGTAGAACAAACACACTGACATATTAAGACAACCTTTCAAATATGATAAATAAAACATTACCTGGATGACAAAAATGCAGCAAAAAAAGTACCCTTTCAAATGCACCTGTTGGTACTAGTGTATAATTTTAGTCGTCAAATGTGAACTGCTGGACACACATGTTTCTTCGTACTGTAAGGTAAACAGGAGGAGCAGCTCAAGACGCCGCAAATGATTGGTCACATTCTGCGGGAAAGTCAGAGTGACTGGTTAAAATTTCAACATCGCGCTGAATTCACAGAGATTGGCTGAATTTGCGTTGAAGTTACAAATCGCAACATCGCGAAATCCTGGAGGGTCTGGTCTATACATACAAACATGTTCATGTACGTAGCATTACTAGACAGAAGTCTGAGTTAGTGACTTGAAGTCAGTAAATTAACAGGTGTGGGGATGAAAGGACATTTTTATCTGTTCGGAAACTTTACTTCTGAATTAAAAAAAAAAAGAATATTAGCGATGTTAACCGATGACCATTTGACTACATCGGTTTAAAAACAACTGACAACAACAACAAAAACAATCTGCATCTGTCATTCCACTGCACAAACTCTTTTGTATTGTAGTGTAGGTTATATAGAGGAAGCTTTGTGATCTCTCCATAGCATGTCTTTAAAAATGATGAATTTGAACATTAACAAAACAAGACGGAAGTTATTAATAGCAAACGCAGAAAAAAAACCCAGGCAGAATTATTTTCTTAGGCTAAATGTTTAAAACCAAACTATAAAATTCACACATTTGAATAAACGTGTTTTTCACTTGACAGGAAGACGGTCTCTAATGTAAATGTATAAATCTGCATAACATGGAAATACTCATGTGAAGTCCAACACCAGTTGTGTTTTCAAGGTTTAAATATGGTGAACGTCTTATGAACATCTAAGCTGGACTATTGAAGACATGATACACTGGCCGTCCCAAAAAAAAAACATGCAGTATTTGACGACACCACCATTGGTTTTGATTACAGGAGACATTTACTTCACCTTTTTTTTTTGCCACATAATGCTTTTGTAGTGTCACAATAAGGTTGATCGTATTTACCCATGAAAGGATCTGAACTATTAGCTTAGTTAAATATCGTGTCAGTTTCATGAGTGACAGGCAGTGAATAAATACAATAATACAGTTTGATATTTGACATTGCTCTGCCTTGTCGAGCCGCATTTTATAATAACGGTGCATTTTGTAATAAACGTCCAAAATGTAATAACTTTTTCACTTCATTTTGTAATAAACTGCCACAACGCATTTTGTAATAAATTTTGCCGCATTTCTATTTCTAAAATATATTCGTAATTTCAAATTGTCTATGTCTAATATGTTTAATTACCAGCCAAGACAGAAACCACTTGGAATGTTTCCCAAATAGCTCCTTGAGTTTTTATGCCACACCACCAAAGCACCTGCTGCTGCAAAATGTAAAAATATATTACATAATGTGGCAAAATTTATTACAAAATGAAATGAAAAAGTTATTACATTTTGGACGTTTATTACAAAACGCGGCTCAATAGTCTTTACTGTGTATGAATGTACAACATGTTGACTGTGTTTGCTTTGGGTGTCGCAGTGTTTGGGGAAAACCTCCTGCACCAATGATCTGTTGGATGTTGAGAAACCCCAGCGATGACATGAGCCACGAATTGGCAGTGATACACCCTGACAGCAGACAGCGGCCTCTGCAACCCTGACCAAAACAGCCCCTTCCCCTGCTCCTGATGGATTAGCTTGTGTCTGGAGGGTCACGCAGGAACGGGTCAGCTCAAAGGCGAAGATGGGGGTGTGAAGACAGAAGAGTGTCTGCCCCGGCTCACCTCTGCTGGCCTTTGGGGCTGGACTGTGATGGGATTGGACCTAACTGAGCCAGGGGGAAGATAAAGACTGAGGGTGAATTATGTGTGTGTGTGTGTGTGTGTGTGTGTGTGTGTGTGTGTGTGCGTGGTGACATACAGGGGAACATATGTTATGAATCTATCAGGCCAGGGCGCCCCGGCCCATCATCGCATGGACAGGGGTCCGATTCCAAGCGCGCTAGACAACTGGCATTCGTGGCAGCTACCTGAACTCCGCCCACCTCCTCCTCCTCCTCCTCCTCCTCCTCCTCTTCTTCCTTCTCCTCCTCGTCCTCTTCCCACACATACGTACAAAAAACTCACACACAAAGTGCACACACACGGACAAGCCTCACCAACGCTCGACACTTTAGACTGATTGGGCTAGCAACTGCAACAGCTGGCTGGGGATTAAGGCATGGCCAGATTCAGCGTGTATGCATTTCTGTGTGTGTGTGTGTGTGTGTGTGTGTGTGTGTGTGTGTGTGTGTGTGTGTGTTGTGAAGGGACTGGCCGGTCCCTCTGGCACCTGTCGCCTAAACCCAATCCCTGCCCTCCTAAGCTGGGTGGATGAGCAGATCCTGGTCCTCCTTTGGGACCCTGTATTTCTGACCCACAGCAGCACAAGGCTGAGCTGATGAGATCAACAGGATGAAGGGGGCATGCTGGGGGCAACTGAGGGTGCAACTATAGGGTGGGAATGAGGGTGGTGATGGTGGTGGGACTTTACAAACAGATGTGAGGATATACCTGCTATTTAAAAAAAAAAAAAAGCAGTTTTGAAAACAAGTTAATCAGAGAGAAAGAACAGAACAGAAACCATATCAAACGTTATTGTGAATAACACTGTACACCAGGGGTCTCAAACAACCGGCTTGGGGGCCAAATACGGCCTGCCAAAGGTTTGAATGTGGCCCATAGGATGAAGAGCATAAAGTAATAAACTACTAGAAAATTACTCTATATTTTCTTCTGAGTTTTTTTTTTCTCAAAAATTAATGTTAAATTGTAAAAAATATTTACATTTAAAAACTATCTTGTGTCAATAAAATGTGAATAATCTGAACAAATATGAAATGTCAATAGAAAATTAAACATGATTTGAACCATTTTCCGCTTTTGTTTTTAAGTGTTTAGTGTATTTGTAGAAGTGGTCCATAATGCACATGTTACAATACGTTCAGGGAGAATATTGTTAAGATTGCACTTAATTTTCTTATGAAATGTCAGTTTTTGCAGGTTATTCACATCTTTTTTGTTAGCAGTTTCTTTTTTTGTCACTAAAACAAATAAATATTTGGAGTTGTCATCATTTATTATAGGTCATCACGCTAATATTTTACTGGTCCAGCCCGCTGGAATTCAAATTGTAGCCCCTGAAAAAAAAAACTACATAAAAAAATTTGAGGCAAGTGATTGCACTTAAATTATTTCAGTAATGATCAACTAAATCATTTATTTAAGTTGCTTCAACTTTAATGCTGAATGTATTGGACTTCAATTATTAGGTAGAAAAGACTAAAAGGCAAGTTATTTGTACTTGAAAAGAAAAGTTGATTATACTGATTACCTGTACATCAGGGACATCAAACAATATTTTATATACATGGTTAATTTGTTTGAATAATTTAAGTTGTAATAGTAGGATCAGTAAAAAAAAAAAAAAAAGGCTCATTTCAGCCTCTTAAATTTGGAATATTTTCAAGTTTCTTTGCTGCTGTTCTTTCTTCTATGTATTAAGCCAAGCAACTAATCAGTTAAATGACAATGAGGTCTACAATTAAAACAATTGGTTCGTTTCAGGAGGGTGGTTACATTCAATTGGAAGAATTTAAGGATATAAGAGTGATTTTCATTATATAACCATGATGTTTTCTTAACCCCCACCCCCCACCCTCACTGTGATAATTTCCTGCCTATTGAGGGAAGACAGGAGTATTCTTCAGTGACAGTTTCAGTTGAGATAACATGTAGTCGTGTTTTTCAGAAAGGTACAATCCCAACATTTAATGACGGGTTGTCCTCAGCTGCCTCTGGGGAGGTCAGGGCCAAGGACACAACAGCTTGGGATGATGACTTTTATTATAATAATGCTATTAATGGGACTTATAACACATGAGGGGTGAAAAGGGTCTGACAATTTAATGCCCTCGTCTCCAACACACACATGCGCTGAATATTAGCAAGAGAGTACACACAAGCAGACATGTTCTGCTGAAAGAGGGCAGGATTCAGCTCTCAGCACCATGCCTTCCACTCCCCTGATGACTCTATTTTCTACACACACACACACACACACACACACACACATACACACTTATCTGTCTTCTGTGGAATCAACTACTGCCTGTTCAAACTAGTAGGGAGTACAGGGCTCGCGGTATAAATGGTACAGGAATTCTAATACTAATTATTAATTAGTATTAGAATTATTAATTAATTAATTATTATTAATTAGAATAGATAATCAGAATCTTTATTGTCACTGTAAACATGGTACCAGGGCTGTAGTACTTCAGTCTGGTCTTGGACTCGCTGGTATTTGACTTGGACTTGTCTCGGTCTCGGCCACTGGTCTTGTTGGTTCTTGGTCTCGACCGAGTCCAGGCATTTTATTTTGTTACTATATTCCAGGGAAAAGGCATCATTCAACTGGTTATTCATCTGAGCTAGGTGGTGCTTAGCGTCATAAGCTAGGCTATGTGTTATGCTGTTAACATTAGCATAACATAGTGGAAGATAAGCCAAGGTAATGTGTTTTTGGACATAGTTATCATCACTTACTGTACGTCTGGTATTACTGGTTTCAGGAGATATAAAATAAATCAAACGATTGGTTGTCGTCAATCGTATTTGTGGTTGTGTGATACTGTACTGGTGTTACTGTTGTAGCTAGCAGCTACACAATTGTTTTCAGTAACGTTCACTTTCGGGTAAACGTGCATCCTCCATAAACAACTTCTGCACTTTGTTCAGAAATAAAAAGAACACATTTTAAATTACATTCTGTTTATTTTAATTGAATCAAATTTTAATGTTTTCTGAAAATAGATGTGTTTCTCATTAACACACATCTAAATAACAAAATTATATAATATAGTTTTTCCAGTGAAGGAATAAACCAACCATAGGAGTAAACTGGTCATTCTGGTCTGTGTTACACTGGTAATACTGGTCATTCTGGTCTATGTTACACTGGTAATACTGGTCATTCTGGTCTATGTTACACTGGTAAAACTGGTCATTCTGGTCTATGTTACACTGGTAATACTGGTCATTCTGGTCTATGTTACACTGGTAATACTGGTCATTCAGGTCTATGTTACACTGGTAATACTGGTCATTCTGGTGTATGTTACACTGGTAATACTGGTAATTCTGGTCTATGTTACACTGGTAATACTGGTCATTCTGGTCTATGTTACACTGGTAATACTGGTAATTCTGGTCTATGTTACACTGGTAATACTGGTCATTCTGGTCTATGTTACACTGGTATTACTGGTTATTCTGGTCTATGTTACACTGGTAATACTAGTTATTCTGGTCTATGTTACACTTGTATTACTGGTTATTCTGGTCTATGTTACGCTGGTATTACTGGTTATTCTGGTCTATGTTACACTGGTAATACTGGTCATTCTGTTCTATGTTACACTGGTATTACTGGTTATTCTGGTCTATGTTACACTGGTAATACTGGTCATTCTGGTCTATGTTA
Organism: Siphamia tubifer; assembly: GCA_020466265.1. Taxonomy (NCBI): domain Eukaryota; kingdom Metazoa; phylum Chordata; class Actinopteri; order Kurtiformes; family Apogonidae; genus Siphamia; species Siphamia tubifer. The sequence continues at coordinate 11,033,281 of CM035795.1, forward strand.
CACTGGTAATACTGGTCATTCTGGTCTATGTCTGGACTGAAGCTATCTTGTAATTTAGTTGTTCAAATGCTCAGTACTAGTACCTATCAGTGGTACTATAATAGTAATGGATTGATGTTTGTATCAGTTGTAACTATAGGTATCACCTTATATCATTGTCTTTTCTTTAGATTAGATGATGTCATATCCAGGGGAATGATTCTACTTCAAAATCCTGGGTGTTGTGACACTGTTTTTACTTTTAGATCAATAAGAAATAACCCAAAATGGTTACATTTATACTGTCATGCATACAACCTGTTTTTTTGTGTCCTGGACTTGGACTTGGACTCGGACTCAAGTCTTTAGAGCAAGGTCTTGTCTTGGACTTGAGTCTCTTTGGACTCGGTATTGACTTGGTGTTGACTAGTCCTCGTCTTGGACTTGACAAAGGTGGTGTCAACTACAGCCCTGGCGTCTGGTGAACAAATGTATGTCCCTGGTGGATTATATATGTATTGGCATGTATCCAATAGTATACAGGAGATTTTTTAAGAAAAAAAATCACATTGATCACATAGTTCATCCTTCAAAAGTCAAATATCAAATATGATACATTTTGGGTTATAGGATTGAGATTAAGCACCTTTGTTCTCCAATATTTACTGTAAGTACATTGATCTGCAGCTGTGCATCATACTGAAGGTCATTTTATCTTTGTAGCCTCAATATCTGGGAGAAGCATATTTAAAAAAAAGAAAAAAGTCCATGAGCTCAGAAAAACAGGCCTGTTTTCAGTTTGTACTGTCCAGTGAAAACAAGCACAGTTTATTTTACTTAACTATTTTCTTAGGAAACAAATGTGGAGATACATCATTCGTTAGAGGAAGGTAATTTGAACTGGAAGTAAATGTAGGGAATGATTGTCAGACTGATGTAATGGATTATGATTTTAGCAGTTCTTTGCTAGTTTCTATCATTGGGAACCATCAGTGCCCAGGAGTTGGTTGTTTTCTACAATTATGGTGCCATGACTCGCCTTTAACAACTGATAAAAAGCACCTGTGGTATCACTGATTGCAGCTATGAGTACAGCATGACCGGACCTTTACTTCCTTAAAGATCTGGTTTTTATTCACCCTGTAACTACTTGTCTTTTATTTCAGGTTAGCTAACGGTTATATGGAAACCGCAAATGCACAGATCACAGAGGTTCTTTGAAGTGTCCGTGTTAGCAGCCATGTTGACACAGGTCAAACTGCTCATTATGTGATCGTGGCTCCCAGATTTAAGAAGTTTTCTGTATCATAGCTGGTTTAACTCCACATTCTGTTGGTGGTAAACAGGGTAGTATATAAACCCACTCCGACATGCTTATTAAAGGCTGCGTTCATTTGGCGAATGTCAGTTGCCATGGCAGAGATATAAAGATGTCACTTCACAAGAGTTAAGAAAATAAACACACGCATAAAGTATTGTTCATGTCACTTTTCATTAGATAGTTAGAAAAGTTGTGCCAGCTCTGAGCTTCATGTAGACGAAGCCTTGATAATATATCATCTAGTTTTAACAAACACAAACATAATTATCTGTATGTAACCAACACCACAGCCACAAAACATGCAAGTAGGTTGAAAGGAGGAACTCATTTAGTGAAGAGGAAATTGAATACACCAAGTGAAGAAAGGGGTATTGTTTTTGGCTTTTTTTGTTTTTTTTTTGACATTTCTTTATCCATTTCTTTGGTTGTCAGCAACTACTGGACCAATTTGCATGACATTTTGTGGAAAGGTGTGAGTTGGTCCAGAATAGACCTCATTAAATTTAGGTGAATGTAGGCCAAGGTCACCAAGAATGTGTTTTTGCAATGGTAAGAGATAGGGAGGATCGTTCCTGTACACTCAGTTTTACATCTAATTTATTTTTACTCTCACTGTTGGTGTGTATTGACATCAGAACCTTGAAGGACAAATTTGAAAACTCTAGGTCAAAGGTCAAAACTATTTGAACTATTCATCTCATGGTCTTCAATTTAACACCAAAATGCTTATAGATAGATTTTAACCTATTGTCAGGGGTCACTGAGTCAATACCTAAAAAACTAAAACAGACTATAACATAAAAAACAGTGGAGACTGAGTTACTATAGAGGGAGCATGTGAGAGCGAATGAATAATGAGTCACTAATATGAAGCGTTTCAGTGGCTAAAAAAGCATTATATACTGTAAATCCAATCCATTAGTATTATATTATTGACAGATAAGTAACCTGGCATGGGCCTAAAATTATGTCATGGTCTTTTAATGTCACTTTTTTCACTCAAAGACATTATTATGACATCATTTACAAGTTTTATTGTTTGTATTACATTACTGGTCTGATCCACTTTATATCATTTAGGCTGAATGTGGGGCCCTGAACTAACATGAGTTTGACACTTCTGCTAAAGGTTGATTCAGACATACAGATTAAGTTGCCGATGACCATGTGCATTTGTTTGTTCATTTGAATGTTGGGTTCTAGAACCTCCACCCCAATGTGTGTGTATGTGTGTGCTATCACCGCAGTGACAGTTGTAGATGTAGAAGTGTTAGCTAAAGCAACGTCCACAAAGACGTCCTTTGTACTACAGCCTGGTTGCTACAGTAACAGAAAACAAATCAGCCTGAATGAAGAATAAGAAAAATCTATACCGCAGTTTTCATTTCAACTCCTTAACTGGGTGTTAACTGGGTCTCTCTCGCTCTTGGTTTTTATTATTATTTTTTGAGTGGGTGGGTAAGAGCACTTCCCACAGCTATGCATGAACCAGTTTGCGTCACCATTTTTTTCAAGTTTGTGCAGCAACTCTGGCGCCGTCTTCTCTTGTAGATGCTAATGCTAATGCTACCTGTGATTCGCTGCAATGGTGGACGGGCTTAACCCCACGTGGGTGACACCAATGTCCACATGACATAATATGAACAGGCTTTTTCTGAGTCGCTCATTCCTCTGTGTTGTTTTCTATGAAGGGTAAATACATCCACTGGAGGGGACACACCACTTTCAAACGCAGCATGTGTTGGTAACTCGTGGTGACCCATCACATTCCAAAAAGAGTGTGGAAAAGTGGTTTTGAGCAGAATGACACCTTTAAAGTAAAGTAAATACACTATATGACCAAAGGTTGTTGCTCACCTACCTTAACTAACATATGAACTTCAGGACCATCTCATTCCTAACCCATTATGATGCTGCTCCACCTTCTGCAGATGGAACAGCTTCAACTCTTCTGGTGAGGCCGTCCACAAGGTTGGGGACTTTTTTGCTTTTTTCCAAATGCACATTGGTGAGGTCACATACTGATGTTGGTCCAGAGGTCCTGGTTCTCAGTCTGTGCTCTAATTCATCCCAAACGTGTTTTGTCAGGTTCAGGTAAAAGACACTGTGCTGCAGATTAGCTATGACCTTTAACCCTTTAAACTTCTTAATAAAGTAAATTGAATCCTGTTCTTGAACCATTTTGATAACATGAAATTGGTGCTTGCTTATATTATAAATGAAAATATTAAGATGAAAACTGGGATATTGGAAGTGATGATGCAATAGATAAAACATTTTTGTAATTTATTGATGTTTTGATGTGTTTTGGACTACATATGGGCTACATTTGGACATTTTTTGGTTTGTTTTGGATCGGACTATGACTGTGTTTGTTGGAATATGGTTCCTCTGTGGATAATAATGAGACATAAAGGTTCAGATCAACAGTTTGCTGTTTGTATTTTGAACAAATGAGTGATTATATCTGCTTTGGATATTTTATCTAAAAGTGGTTTATATGTTCTGATGTGTGAGAAACCGTTGTTAAACTACATTAGGTCATGTGAAATTTGGGACAGGTTTAGGTGGTTTATTTAACATTTTTGAGCGACTACTTGCGGCCTATATGTGGACCCTTGGAAGTTTAAAGGGTTAAAAAGTAGCTAGCCTGCACACAATGTGCACACATTCAGCGTTATGACTTTATAAGCAAAGTCACCATTTCATCTAGCGACTTTAGGTGATTTTTTTGGCAACACTGCTCACACACACACACACAGACAAGATACACACACTTGCGCGAGTCCTGCGTCTGATTGCGCAACGTCCGTGACATCTTTTTTTGTGTGGGCGGCTTCAGTAATGTGTAGTAACAGGGTGTCGGAAATGGTAACAGCATTATACTGACAGTAAAAGTAATTAGTTAGATTACCCATTACAAAAAAAGTAACAGTATTATTAACGCCTTTTATTTAAAACCTGTTTGCATCGCTACTACCTATAAACTGCAGCTACAAAACCATAATTAGCAAGAAATCACAACAAAATTACCATAGAATTACCACCTTATTAGCGAACTGTTATGTAAAGTGTTACAGTACTGGTAAAAAAAATTTAGAAAATGTTGACAGTGTTTGATAAAATATAGTATTAGTAAACTTTTATTTAAACGCTGTTATTCCCATCACTGGTAGTGAGGTGGTAAAAAAAATACATGATGATGTGTCTGTAACTACACTGGAATGTGGACATTTCTATAGTAATTGTGATATCATTTCATGGTAATAATTATCAACACAGTTGGGTAATTAAGTAGGAAGAGGTACTACTGTATTTTACAGCTCTGATACCATGTCATTTCCATTAAATTACTTAACTTGTTCCAACTTGTTGTTGTTTTTTTACTATCTTATTACTGCAGTGACTAGATTTAGTCTCTTTCTTGATAATAACTAAGTAATTAAGTGGAAATAAGTGATACTACTGTATTTTACAGCTCTGATACCATGTCATTTTCATTTTTGTTCATTTTACTGATCACTTTGGCAGTTGTTGTTCATGTTGTTGCTTATTTTATCTTATTTTATTTTATTTATTTATTTTTTTACTGTAGAATAAGTCTCAGGAGTTAAAGGGTTAATTACCTGGAAAACAAGGAGATAATCTCAAGGACAATCCACAGCATCAGGGCTGTAAAATGCATTATCACTTGTTTCCATTCAATGACTTAGTTATTATCAAATAAATCTAAATCTAGTCACAGTAGTAGTAAAATGGTAAAAAAAACAACAAGTTATGTAATTTAATGGAAATGACATGGTATCAGAGCTGTTAAATGCACTAGTGTCTCTTCCTACTTAATTACCTAACTGTGTTGATAATTATTACCATGAAATTATGTCAAAATAACTATAGAAATGTCCTCATTAATGAAACCTGTTTGCATCGCTACTACCTAGAACCTGCAGAGTAATACACGGCTACAAATGCATTATTAGCAAGAAATTACAACAAAATTACCATAGAATTACCACCTTATTAGCGATCTGTTATGTAAAATGATACAGTACTGGTAAAAAAATTGATAAAATGTTGACAGTGTTTGACATTCACAAGTAGAGTTACACAATTTAATCCAGTTTAATATCCTTCCCAATGTGTAATTTTTCTCAATGGAGGATGAGAACAGCTAATGTCCTACCATGCCGTGTACTAATAGCATTTTGGTCATTGGTACACTTTGTACAAACAGAAAATCATGTAGGGTAATGTGTTCCTCAAGTGGACATCAGTCATCCTTGGCATCTTAGGAATGTTATTAGGCTGTGCACACACAAAGTTTTAATAGATTAAATTGTGTCTACCCTGTGTCCAGACACTGTGAAGTTCTTTGTGCTTTGAACAGTAAATGTAAATGGGCCTGACATTAAACCTGTATGAAAATTTTAGGGATTATGGTGGATTATAAAACCACATTACATGGCGACTATTTTTAGAGAAGAGCAGTTAGTGCTTTTGTGTTGTACATGTGCAACACTGTGAGGTTTAGTCATGTTTTTGGCCGTCTTATGAAGTGTGCTGCTGTTTTGCTATTGGCTGCTTTAATCCACTGTGTATGAATAGGTGTGTGTGTGTGTGAAGTCGGCTCTTTTTTGGCCCTGGGCAGTTCACTATGATGGAAAGCAGATCCAGGCTCTGCTTCTTCTCACCCAGCGCTCACAACATCCTCAGAACAGAAACACACACACACACACACACACACATGCAGGTAAGCAGGAAAACACAAAGCAACACACACACACACACACACACACACACACTCACAGTAGGACAACTGCATAGACTGACACACATACTACTGTGTTCAATCACACAACAGGGACTGACTTCAGCCCTGCATACACACAAACACACACACACACACACACACACACACACACACACAAATACTGTTTGTTTCCATGTCTCATGAGGACCAAGTTGGTAATCATCAGTTGTAGGTAAAGTAGTCACTGAGTACTGAGTTTGTTTTTGTTTTTTAAATACAAATGTAATTACATTTAAATAATAATAATAATAATAATAATAATAATAATAATAATAATAATAATAATAATAATAATAATAATAATAATAATAATAATAATAATAATAATAAACCATTTAAAAATAATCGAAAATAAATACAAATACAAAAAAACAAAACAAATTAATGCGTTTATAGGGTACATGTTTGCATACACCCGTGCACTTCACACAGATTGATATTTTAGTAGTGGGGACCTAAATTTATATTTAAACCTCGTGGGGACCTGAATTTTGGTCCCCATGGTGTCAGAGGTCCCCATGGTGTGACTGTGTAAACATATCAATGTCCCCATAAAGATAGGAATACAAGACACACACACACACACAAACAAATACTGGTTTCCATGTCTAATAATAATAATAATAATAATAATAATAATAATGAACCATTTAAAAATAATAAGAAATAAATACATACATGAATAAAGCAAACACATCCTCAAAACTTTGAAAAATGTTTGGCTTTGCACCTGTTTCCTTCATGCTTTATGGGGACATCATTTGCGTACATTTCTGCACTCTGTGTGCACTTCACACAGATTTAGATTTTGGTAGGGGGGATCTACATTCATATTTAAACCTCGTGGGAAGGTGAATTTTGGTCCCCATGGTGTCGGTGGTCCCCATGGTGTGACTGTGTAAACATATCAATGTCCCCATAAAGATAGGAATACAGGACACCCACACACTACTGTCAGCCTGTTGGTCCAGGGTTAGATTGCGTTCCACCTCAAGACTTTTAACACAAGGTCTGTCTGTGGCGTCCAGAGGAACAGTTATTAAGTGAAAAAGGAAAACTGAGGAAAGATAAAACATTCCCACGTCTGACACACGCACACTCACATGTAGGAATTTCATAAGAGCAGCAGGAGTGCGAGGTGAAGCTGTAAAAGAAAAACAGGAGCATTTTTTTTCAAAGCCCAGGTTTGTCTGAACACACTGGTACAATAATATCAGAGTGTGGCTATAAATGTCACAAGTTCAATTTTCACTCTGAGAAAAGAACACGGGACAAGGCGGTAATATTAGCTGTAGTGAACGGGAGGGGAGGGGGGGCGGGGGTCTCTGTAAAATGTTAACGTGAGGCCATGAATCAACACATAGGCTTTGGTC